>OZ024911.1:46082996-46202996 GCA_964017125.1 Flabesymbios commensalis
CAAACCACCACCATATGCTGACGTAGGCGTAATTAACATGGCTTTAGTTGTTATTTCGTTAATTTCATTTTCAATTACAGCGATTTCATCGGCTAAGACTAAAGTGATTAAAAGCTTTAACCCTTTAACCGCCAAATTATTCAATTGGAATTTTCACCTACTTGAAGTTGTGTCTCGCTGACGCGATCCACAACTTCAAGTGAGTGAACATTATTCAGATTTGACAAAAATGGAGGTCAGCTCTTTTTAAATCTTGCTGGTTGGTGTCACATTATGGCTTTACCATGCTTAAAATGCGGTACTCGATGTGGTAATAATTAAGTGAAAAAACAAATATATGCGGCACCGGCGGTGAAATGGTTAAAACGACTATGGTCGTGTTTATCATTGTAAGGTTTAATGGCATGTGTTTGCTGAGATATAGGCCTAGTTATGGTGGTGTGACCAGGTCTTTAACCCTTTAACCGCCGGTGCCGGATATATTCGGGTTTTCATTTTTTATTAGCACATTAAGTACCACATTTTAAATATGTTAGAGATAAAATGTGACACCAACCAGCAGGATTAGAAAAGAGTTGACCTCCATTTTGTCAAATCTGAATAATTTTCACTCGCTTGAAGTTGTGGATCGCGTCAGCGAGACACAACTTCAAGTGAGTAAAAATTTAAATTGAATAATTTGGCGGTGAAATGGTTAAGAGGTTTTTTATTTTGTTCGCTATAGAATTATCGAAATGCAGCTGACAGGTGGCCTCTAACATGACTACTCTAATTGCTCCAGCAATTCGATCTATACATGATTGAAACACATTGAGGACCAATTCTGCATTTAAAGTGTTAATGGAGCCAATTATTACAATGGGCTTATGATGTTGTATCATTATTATATGACATTTTTGGCTGAGAACAATGAGAAGATGGATTAGTGTATTTAAACACTCGGCACGTTGAGGTACAACATCGAAATGAAATCGCATTAACCCTTTAACCACCTTCCCGATAATATTGGTTTTTCCTTTTTTATTAGCACATTAGATACTAGCTTTTAAACATGCTAAAAATTAAAAGTGACATAAATCAACAAGATTTCAAAAACGTGCACCTCCTTTTGTTAAAAGTGAATAATTTTCATCCACTTGAAGTTGTGGATCGCGTCAGCGAGACACAACTTCAAATGAGTGAAAATTGCAATTAAAATATTTGGTGGGTTAACACTATGATTCTATAAATTTGTTTGGATGAAAACTTATCAAATATCACCAAGCTAGACACAAAGAAATAATAATACGTGATATAAAACTATATACTATTTTCATATAAAATATATTGCACTGCATGTATGTACACATTTGAAAATGAGATTCCGTAAAGCCTCCTTGTGGAGGCTGGTTCCTTCACATCATTATAATGAAGATTGACGTAGCGTAGCTGAAAATAAATAGGCGAATGCATTTGTCCTAAATATATTATCCAGATTTTAGTTTAATCTAATATTTTTGTCTATAGATCTTATTTCTGCGGTGGGTGGCTATCGCAGTGATAATATTTAGGTCTATATCCATCATATGTAAAATTCTCACAAAAGATTATATATGTCGACAGGCCAAATGAAACTCGCTTTCCATTATTTCACCAAAAATATGTTATTTTAGTACATTCTCATTGTGACTATAATGCATATGTCCCGATGTTGGCTCATCGTCTTCTTGGTACAATCACAACCCAGCACCGGGCCACACCACAGCAATGCAGCTGAAAATGACAAGAAGGAGAGCGGGTGAAAAAAAGCACGAGGCATTCTATGCTAATGTTGGGTTAATGTTGAGGAAGTGTCGTAAACAGTGCCCCAACCTCTTACTAACATAGTTTCAACCCGTGCATTTCACACGGCTTAATTCTAGTGGTTAATAAAATTTTAATTTCGGTTACAAAGATTCATCAATGCCTTTGAATTATGTTCACATAGGTATAGGTGGAGAGGTGAATACTTTCATAAGAGAGAGAACGTTCATCACGAGAAGATGATGTGGTGTCGCACGCTGCTCGTATGGAGGACATGGGGCATTTCTACACCATATACCCTACTTACATTTATTTGACGTGTTTAAAGGTAATCATGCACCGCTCACCTATGTCCATCTCAACCCGTGATCTAACGAGATAGCTTTAATTAATTGTTCCTGTGCTGTTTCCTAAACACGGCCTACTACTAAAATTGTGTCTTCATTGCTTTTTTAAGTCCTATTTGTTAAGCTTACGTTTTACTATAGGCCTATATAAAGCCCAGCTGCTTACCCACAGTGGAAGACATTAAATACGCCTACGAACTTCATACACATGGTCGTTTTTACAGTGTTTCATACAAAGCCATGTATTGGAAGCACCCAAGAACCATACTGAACTAATTAGGCCTAGGTTTATATCTTTTATATCTTATATTTATTGTGGTATGGCCACAGTACAAATTTCGGCCCGTGACCACAAAACTTTCTCGATGCAGAAAATGGCTTATAACGTGCGCAATCCTATATACTGACGTGCAAAGTCAAAATGCAGTATCTGCTTACTTTAGAAGGCTTTTTGCTTTGCTAGAGAAAAATAGGCCTACATATGGCAAAAAGGGGTATCCTTTATCACTTTAATCCTGAGGGTAGGCCTACCTGCTGTTGACAATGTCCGTTTGCCGCAGCCGTATGTAGGCATATCTCTTGTTTTGGATGGGTATACCCATGGTGTCAAAAGGTCTCTCATCTACTCACTTATCCACTAAGTATGTATTTAATTTGCCAGTCGTGTATTTATGCGTCTAACATTACTTGGCAACTTATTTATGTCGACTTGTCCTTTTGCCAAACGGTACGGCATACTGCGCAGGAGACGCGAATAATTCGTTAATATTAAATGGCGAGATATCGTGTGGTGGTCTCCTATTAATCACCACTGGTGTAGTGACGTGAGAAAAGCCGAAATCACAAGTGAAACGAATTCACTGAACTCATCTTTGGCCTTCATATCCTTACTGCTTGACATTGCTGTGTTTTTGGGAGAGTGAGCGATATTAGGGTTAGTTAATATGGCAGACGATGAGAAGTGAGACACTGACGGTGGTCTTCGCGGTGCGCCAGATTTTTGACAGGTTTGCCACGACGCTTGCCAAAATTAAATGCTAGAAATTCCTTCCTTATGTATTAGTTTGTTATTGTCAGATGTGTCAAGTGTTTTTGTTCTTTGTGTTCAATCTTGAATTAACCCTTTTGTTGTGTTGACAACGGTAACAAGATAAAGCCTATGGCCTACTGGCATTAGAACACCCATGGCACACAAAACACACAACTCCCGAGCAAAAAGCAACACGATCAGGACGTAATACATCAAAACACATATCAAGCGTTGATTATCGCATTGATTAATTGATCGATCGATCGATCGATCGATCGATCGATCGATTGATTGATTGATTGATTGATTGATTGATTGATTGATTGATTGATTGATTGATTGATTGATTGATTGATTGATTGATTGATTGATTGATTGATTGATTGATTGATTGATTGATTGATTGATTGATTGATTGATTGATCGATCGATCGATCGATCGATCGATCGATCGATCGATCGATCGATCGATTGATTGATTGATTGATTGATTGATTGATTGATTGATTGATTAATTGATTGATTGATTGATTGATTGATTGATTGATTGATTGATTGATTGATTGATTGATTGATTGATTGATTGATTGATTGATTGATCGATCGATCGATCGATCGATCGATCGATCGATCGATCGATTGATTGATTGATTGATTGATTGATTGATTGATTGATTGATTGATTGATTGATTGATTGATTGATTGATTGATTGATTGATTGATTGATTGATTGATTGATTGATCGATTGATTGGTTGATTGGTTGATTGATTGATTGATTGATTGATTGATTGATTGATTGATTGATTGAATAACATTTTATATCCCCCTTTTTTAAGTAAATGAAATGAAATGAATCAGAATATAGGCCACTTTGTGCACATACAGGCTAAATAGGGTCATGAGAACCTTCTGAGAATGGTGAGATGAGTGACATGACACTGCCCCCCATACACAGGACACAAATTTCAAATCCTGGAGGTCTGAGGTCGAGGACACTACCATCCGGTCACGGAGGCTCCCCACAATACTGAGATTTACGAATGGATGGGGAAGAAACAGTTTTGTTTCTTTCAAACCGCCGAGACTGGGAAACGAGCCCCGAACTCTAGCGTGAGAGGCAGCGTTGGCAACCACTACCCTACGGCCCCCCTCTTTAAGTAGCGATTAAATAGTTATTTTTTGAATAAAAAGACATGATTTGACCAAGGAGGTTATACCATATAACCACCTTGATTTGACCATCTGGAATGAATGGAGTAACGTTAGGCCTAAACTTGTAATGTCTATTCAAATAAAGCGCTTTGTGGACACATTCTTTAGGCGCGTCTCAACCCTAGGGATTTTGGTTTTTACTTTGAAAGCTGTTTTGTTTCAATTATTTATATTTATATACCAACATTGGAAAAGCATTGCAGAAGGTGAGACCTGCTATGAAAAATGCCTTTGTGCCTATCTTGTTTTTTTTCATTGAAGCCAATTATTTTTTAGGAACCTCCTTGATTTATTTACCCTTTAACTGCCAAATTATTCAATCTGAATTTTCACCCACCTGAAGTTGTGTCTCGCTGACGCGATCCACAACAAGTGAGTGAAAATTATTCAGATTTGACAAAATGGAGGTCAACTGTTTTCAAATATTGCTGATTGATGTCACATTTTATCTTTAACATGTTTAAAAGGTGGTACTTAATGTGCTAATAAAAAATAAAAACCCGAATATATGCGACACCGGCGGTTAAAGGGTTAAGCTACAAGCAGATCATAAAGATAAACCTTCAGGTATTTTTATTAAGAACCAGGCCAGGTTATTTTGCATATATTTTAGCCAATTTACTAGAAGGTAGAGATTATAAGAAAGTATCAGAGGAATATCGGATACATGCAAATCCTAAACACGCTGTAATTTGGGGAAACTCACATGTGTAGAGCATAAGACTAGTATGCTTCGGCATAAGTATTTAAATCATACCAATCCATAAAAAGTTATGTTGAGTCATGTTGAGCAATAAACATTATCATTTAACAATAATATGGCCATGTCGAGTATTCCGAGGCCTATGATATATCGTAACGTGTACGACAACACGGGCCCTGTATTTTGTTGCATTAAAATTCCACAGGACGCACGGAAGTGTGCCACATATATATATTTATTTATGATTACACAAGTATTTTTTCATCATGCATGCCTATTTAGGACACAATCAGACAAAGACAGGGCGATCTCGGAATCCAAAACACTCAGTTGACACGTATTACCCGTGTCAGAATGACTTGTTTGGCAATCGTTTTTACAGGGTCTGCCAAAATACACCAGAAATCAAATTACCTCTGATACTTTGAACCCCAGAATATTATTCTCATCCTAAGCGAAAGAATTCGAGGGAGGATTTTTATAATTTAAAATATAAACGGACAATGTCAAATATTCTCATTATCATACATTAATTTTGTGAAACTTTTTCTAAAACTGGCTTTGACGAGGTAGGCTAAACATAAATTACGTAGCCTACACGTTTTTTCTAGTGCATGAATATATGTTTTTTTTGTGGCTGCGAAACAATATTTTTTCTGAAGTGTACATATCATAATATGTGTCTTTTATTATGTTTTTTATGTTAACAACAATAAGTATGACGGTATGCATGATAGCATGTACGCAAAGCCAAAATGCAGTATCTGCTTACTTCATAAGTAAGTAGATACTGCCTTTTGGCTTTGCACGGCAGTATAGGCCTATATATTAAATTAATTTTGCACAATCCATAATATCTGCTTTCAGTATGTTAGCTTTGTTTTGACACACAGAAGAGAGACACTTGGAAGTTAAGTGTGTCCTAAATAATAACCTCCACCCTTTAATTGCCGGATCATTTTTTGCTATTCAATGTTGGAATAGTTGACTCAAGACCGTATGTTGTGGTTTCTTCGAAAATCGTATATATATATATATATATATATATATATAGGCCTACGTAAGATAAATGTTAAGCAAGATGACGATTACTGTAGATATGGTAATTTTCGCGAGTTTAGATTTTCGCGAATTTGTGATTTTGAGACTTTTTGCTAAGTCAAGAATTCGCGAATTATCAATTTCGATTATAGGTAAGGCCATTATAAAAATAATAATTTTCGTGAGATTCTTAAATTCGCGAATTTTCTCTCTCCGGGAAATTCGCGAAAATTAAAACCTCGCGAATATCACCAGATCTACAGTATTCAACATATTGTCACCATGGTAATGAAAGAGTCGTATCTGTCACTTTATAGACGTCTAAAGTCGATCCCGAATTATGAATACCAAGGAGGGTATACACGGTGTATAAAGAGATCAGCCATATTATCAACGGAGTATCCTAAAATGTATCTTGTACACAAGGACATTTGCTCGTAACTTAAAGAAGCAATACAACAGACATAGCTAACATTGTTGATTCAATAGCTAATCATTTTACACTGCTGATAATGTGCAGTCATTAATATATCTGTGCAACACAGATTTTCACACATCACAATTATATCAAAACTATGCAGAATGTAATGCGATATATCATAGCTCATACATCACAACCATGTAATTATATTTCATAGCAAAACACGCCGTATTGTTTCACATAATGGAGTAAAATAATAGTTAATATGTCATAGAATGCTACACTATAGGCAGCTTATGACGAAATAATCATCAGACGATATACACACACCATATCGTAGGACTACCATATGTCTAATTTGAACACCTCAGTAACCTATTGCAATAAAACATATTTAGAACGTTTTGTGCAAGTCAAGTATTGATATTTGCCATAAATCACAGACAGGTCGGAGATACCTCTATTTGCAATCTTCTACTTTATTGTCCACAAATTATTTAACTGCCAAATCAAATATTTTAAGGCCCCCATATGCGTCATCCAGACCAATATTTTTTTAATAAATAAAAACATATTCCATATGTGGAATGGTAAGCGTTATTAGCACTGTATAGTGAGTGAGTTATTAGGATTTTAAAGGGACTGGCCCACGCTAAAATCATCAAA
Source organism: Flabesymbios commensalis (assembly GCA_964017125.1). Classification (NCBI taxonomy): domain Eukaryota; kingdom Metazoa; phylum Annelida; class Polychaeta; order Terebellida; family Flabelligeridae; genus Flabesymbios; species Flabesymbios commensalis. The sequence goes on from OZ024911.1 coordinate 46,090,202, forward strand.
AAATCGGTGATTTCATTTTGGTTTCTTAATATGACCATATGATGTAAACATGTCCATAGACTAGAACTGCAATTTTTTTTAAATTTTTCTGCTGCGCATTCACCAGTTAGACTAGATATAGACACGGAATTCCCGTATTTCTAATTTTTGACATGGTTGTCAATAATTAGAAATCAGGAATTTCGTCTCTATATCTAGCCTAACTGGTGGATGCGCAGCACAAAAAATATAAAAAATTGCAGTTCTAGTCTATGGACATGTTTACATCATATGGTCATATTAAGAAGCCAAAATAAAATCACCGATTTTTTGATGATTTCAGCGTGGGCCAGTCCCTTTAAGCTATGACGCATTTTGATGTTCGTAGCATATTACGAGGAAGGAGGGCGGTAAAAAGCATAAAACCATAATTACCGGCATAATGTATCATTAATCTATTCGATTCCAGTTGTGAGTCATCAAAAAAAAGGGCCTATGCCCGTGATATAGCCTATTACTGACACGAAATCTTGTCACGACTGACCTACTACCAAGACAGCAACGTAATGGTGGGCCACCACTGGCAACCGATGGCATTCGGTGGTGTCCAGCTGCTAGCGGGTGGCCCACTAGCTACATTGTTTGCCAGTGGTGAACCACCGGTGGTCCATCAGTGGCAAATCCCACCCTCCGATTGCCGCCTACGTGCCACTGGTGGTCCATCAGTGGCTTTTTTGCCGCTCATAGCCACTGGTGGACCACTGGAATGATGTTGTCTGGGTATGACACATCCTTCAAGGCGAAAACATGAAAAAGACCCCAGCTTGCGTTGGTTTCAATTGCGCCGATTAGAAAGAATCATGTAGGGAAATTGGGCCAAACATTTTTTTATGTTGAGTCAACATCCGAGGCTTTTGCACGACATTGAAAAAATGAGGGGCTATTCAATGTGCTCGGAGGCCAGTCTATAATTTTATACACGATTATATAAAGTGCATACCCTGAATTCAGAACTACGCCATGTATGAAGTGGCCATATTTTATTCACCCAAAGAAACTACTGATTCTATTTCCCTTGATTCACCCCACTAACGTTAACACAGCTGCGTAAGCTTCCGATCACCAACTTATGGTAACACCAAAATAAACATTGTGAACAGAAGGCCTCCAAGGGATGTACACGCTACTAAAATCTTATCTGTTGGTGCTACATACCGATTGATGTAAGTGTAAAGATGTAAGTGTGAGATGTAAGGAGGAACTGTGTTTCCTGAAAACTTTACTAGTTGATTATGAAGTTTTGTCAAAGCGCTATAATTTAAAACCAGCATAAAATATTGGCCAAATGTTTGTTCAACCAACATGGACGTCGCCATATTATTGAAACACCTTTGCGCGAATTTTCGTTCCGTTTCAGGACGCGTGCCAACAATGAAGCTTCATATTTCTGGCTGGTTATTTAATGAATGACACTCCATTAATCAATGTTGATTATTTACAGGCTAATTAGGGTCTACTTCATAACAATGACACTGTCCTGACATGGTAGGTATGCCTAACTACCACTTACCAGCTTAGCGGTCACACTTGACTGCTCCATATGCTCTACAGGCCCGTAGCCAGGATTTTTGTGTGGGGGGTCGTTTTGAGCAAAAAGTGGACCTTTTCCCACTTTTCTTTCTGTCGGTAAGAGGGGGGGGGGGTGCGTGGGCATGCTCACCTGACTTTGTTTTTAACCCAAGTTGTGCTGTTAAGACTGTATATATATACGTTTTCAAGCAAATTTCAGACTACATTTAAAAAACACTAACATTTGTAACATTTGATATCTTGTGGTATTTCTTATTTTTGACATGTTAGTCCGAAATAAGAAAGCGGGAATTTCGTCTCTGTATCTCGCTTAACTGGTAAATGCGCAGCAAAAAAATTTAAAATTTTTTGCTGCTCTAGTCTATGGACATGTTTACATCATATGGTCATATTAAGAAGCCAAAATAAAATCACCGATTTTTATTATTATCTTAGCCTGATTAAGTTTCTTTAATCAAATAATTCAAATTGGAAAATGTCTATTTTTCAGAAATAATATTATTTTCATTTGAAGCAGGAAATTGCGTTAGCAATTTGCGCTAGCAATTCCAGCTGCAAATGAGTGAAAACTACTCACAAACAATTCAGCAGCACAATGGTTAATATAAAAGCCCATATGGCGCATTTCCTGCCTAAACACAATTTTTTTTTTTTTTTTAAAGTGCTAAATCAACCCATATTATTACGATCATTCACGTTTTTGTATTTATGTGTCTACCACTGAATAGATATATCATGATGTTGAGCAATTCATGGTTTTTCAATAAAAAAACACGTATATTTTCAACATGAAAACTAACATGAATAAATTCCTTTTTGTGCATATGTGAGCTCTAAAAAAACTTCATGGCGTTTGCTAGCTGACTGACTTGACGAAGGATTCCTTAATGATTTTCGGGTGTAATTTCATGAATTTACAGAGCTATATTGTATGCCAGGACAGAAGCATTCATTCTACTAAATATTGTAGATAATACTGTTTTGAGGTATGCCTGAACAAAAGACAGTTGTGGAGCCGGGAATTGACAGACGGCGAGGATGCACAATTTTTTTCACAATAATTTATACAAACACGACAATAATTTATACAAATACGACACATCCAGCCTCCTATATGCTCTAGAGGTGTCCTGGGGTATGCCCCCCCCCCCCCCGAATAAAATGAAATCTAAGGCTTAAAATGATGCATTCTAAAGCATATATTTCGGCCAAATATATGTGGGGGTTTTCTTGCCATTCATTCAGTTTATTATTCATGCATGTTGCCTAAATGTTATCATGTAATTTTAAAGTTACGATATTGCTTCAGATGTAATATTATTAAGTCAAACTGGAAGGGGAAATTGACGCATGCGTCAATTGTATGCCTCCGCCATCACATGAGGCCTATGTAGGCTTACTCTATCTCCTCTCCCCCTGACCTGGAGTTTTCTGAGATATCGCGATGACAATATTTGATAACAAAAAAGCTCAAGCTCACTATCTTCGAATTTGACATACAGTTTTATCAGTTCTATCAATTGTATGGATGCTAAAGCGATACAAATTGTCTGAACCAAGATGTATCAGCATATGCGACCTTGATAAATATGTGTACTTGACCTTGAGTTTTATCATATGGATCACTGGTATTTATATGGAAATAATACAAATTGAGGGTGCGAAGATATCGTGAAGACAAACTTTCTCCTTTATTAGCCAGTGACCTTGAAAAATAGGTAAATGTCACCCATCTTTGAACTTGACCTTGAGTTTCATCATATAAATCACTGGTATTAATATGGAAGTAATACAAATAGTAGTGTGGAGATATCGTGATGACAAACTTATTTCTTTATTAGCCTCTGTGACCTTGAAAAATAGGTCAAGGTCACCATCTTTGCACTTGGCCTTGAGTTTCATCATATAGATCACTGCATGGTATTAATATGGAAGTAATACAAATTGTAGGTGTGGAGATATCGTGATGACAACCTTTTTCCTTTAGAATATTTTTATTGTAGGACTGCATTTAGAAAGGGGTATGATAAACATATGAAATCAGGTGGCAGATGAAGCCTAAACTCAGTATGCGTTATTCTGGCACTCATTTTAGATCTAAGATGAACTTAAGAGAAGTCATCCATTGCGCCAAGGAGAGCGAACGTGATTCTATACATTCGTACATCCAAATCCTATCCTATAGGCCTACTGCCTAAATCAGTTGGTTGGGATGAATGGTTTTTTGCACCTAAAGTAGACAATAAATCATTCTGCTAAAACAATAGATTGCTGCGCAGCGGTTTGTTGCATTGTGCCAGAAAATATCTGCAGAGATTTTGACCTTGGGAGAGGGGGTTGATTGAGATTGGTCTTTATGGTAACCCAGGTGATTTTTTTACTAAGAATAAGGCATGGCTTGAGAATTCCATGGGGGGGGGGGGGGTATACTGCCCATCAGCCCCATCCGCAGTCTACAGCCCCGATCTGATCTAAATTTAATTTAACCACAAATTTACCATAAGATTTCCAGAAACAAGAGTCCATGAGACAAGAAGATAGCCTACCTTTAGGTATTAAACGTTATAATTAAACTGTTTTAGGGACAAAAATCACAATGGATAGGTCTGTGCCATAATAACACGATGCATGTATGGACGATGAAGGCCTATAGTCTATAAAAGGGTTTCCGCCAGGAATGTTTGAGAGGGGGGGTCCAAAAGGGGTGGGGGTCTGGGGGTTCTCCCCCACGAGAAAAAAATCAGAGTTTTTGAATTTTGGTGGTTAAAATGGACTATTTTAACTGAAATGACAGTAAAATAAGGAAAATATTTTAATTTCTCTTGCCAAGAAGGGGGGGATATCCCCCCTGTGGTGCTGGGGGGGGGGGGGGTCCGTGGCGGAAACCCTGTATAATAAGGGATAACTCAACCTTATTACCTCACCTCATAATTATACGTCAATTAAACGGTAAGTTTTTCCAATCAGTCACAATGGTAAACGTATAATAAATGTCCAATATTACCCTAGCAAAACACAAGACAATACAAATGTTCTCATAAATTGAAAGTAATTTTTAGTGCCAGAAACGGTATAGGGCCTATAACAACATTCCTGAAGTTTTAATTCCCTCGATGGGATGGCCAAAATGTGGACCTTCAGCCGTCAGGGGGGGGTCGGACGACTTCAACGACCCCCACCCCCCTGGCTACGGGCCTGCTCTAAGTAACATTTTATTTTATTTTATTTTAGATTAAAACATGTGTTTTAATAGGTAATGTGTATTATTTGTTTGTTTTATTGTCGTGCAGGATTTCCACGTTATATTCAGCTTTAAATTAGCAGGTAGTACAGTAGTGTTGGTATTAACTCTTACACCGCTGAAATATTTTTTCTCTAAGGCAAGGAGACCAAAGTTTTTTTTCAATTTGAAATTATTATAAATGTCTTGGTTAAATGTTTCCGCTTCATTTGCCATTATAACTTCATGGCGTCTGAAGTCGATCCCCGCGCTGTAAGGGGTAAATACTAAATAGATGGGATTGGGTTCAGTTGTGAACCCTAGACCAATATCTCTGGTGTAAGTGATGAAAAACAAACCATCTACTCTAGTAAAAGAACAACAGGTGACATTTATTGAGATATATACAAATTTAATGTGAGTGTCTCATTTTGACACTTCAAGGTCACCCAAGGTCAAAAGTAAATGTGTTAGTGTATAATATGGGGTTTTCTATGAGCAAGTAATTACCCACAAACTGATTGACCAATAACTTAATGGGAAATACTATCACCCACAGAATCCCCAAACTCATTTAACCCTTTAACCGCCGGTGCCGCATATATTCGGGTTTTCATTTTTTTATTAGCACATTAAGTAGCACATTTTAAATAGTATTAAAGATAAAATGTGACATCAACCAGCAAGATTTGAAAAGAGTTGACCTCCATTTTGTCAAATCTGAATAATTTTCACTCACTTGAAGTTGTGGATCGCGTCAGCGAGACACAACTTCAAGTGGGTGAAAATTCAAATTGAATAATTTGGCGGTTAAAGGGTTAACCCACCTTTGCCCAAGTTCGCAATAATGCAAATCCTCGGTAGCCACCCAAGTTCGCAATAATAATACATTAAAAACATCAGCATATTTCACTTTGAAATGACATTGAAATGACCTTGATGTCATCTTACAGCTATGCCACAATAAATCCCTGAAGGTTATATAGCTATGAGTCAAGTTTTAGTATGCTGCGTCTAATGGTTTCTTATGAGGATCAATTTGAAATATAACATAAGATTTTTCTTAAATAAACTTGGTTTCCAGGAGCACGTTTTTGTGGGGAATTTGGACAAAGAAGAGTCAAATATGAAGATGTTTTTCTAATAACAAGAGAGTACGGCCAATGACTAAAGGCGAAGTCGGCAAAGACCGAGCAATAAGCAGCCCGTCGGTAGGGGGAGGGGGGGGGGGGGTGGTAATTACAAAGCATACACGATCTTCCGGATTCTCACCCTCTGTGGACCTGTCATGCAGATACTCTCTAACATTGTGTCATGCGTGATACTCTCACTAACATGGTGTCCTGCTTTCTAATGAGCCGTCAACAAGCGCATTTGACGACCAGTAATTCACAGTTTTCGCATATTTACAAATGCTAAAAGTTTTCAATTGTTTTATTAGCTATTTTATGAATAGCTGTTGTACCACCTTGCAAATACATGTACGAATTGGAATCGATTAGCTGTGTTTCTAAAGTGAAATAGACGCCTGCTCAGTAAATATCGGCATGCAAATTGGCACTTTTGTTGATTTTATTTCAACATGGATAAACCTGCCGCTCCAAAAAATCGTCTGAATATACATTGTAGTCTAATACATCAAATCGATATCGCACCTGCTCTAATATTATCCTCCAGATCTATGATATCCAGCAAAGCATTAGCTGAAATGGTTCTGCTTTCTAACAATTCCATTTGAGATATGTCCTGCTTTCTAAGGAGCAAAGTGGTACAGTTGATAGGGCAAATAAGTATTAATTGGCGAGTATCTTTACTATCTATAATAATCATTCGAAGGGGACAGCAGAGGCTGACACCATTAGGATGGCTTACAACATGGTGGCGCCATAGTATATGATCACGAGCTACAAAGAGAGGCAAAATTAAATCACGCATGCACAAGTCATGGTGGAAAAGCAAGGTTTTGTATCATGAGATGGCTTCTAGTCTGCCGTACAAAGCCTAAATGCGGCATCTGCTTACTTGTAAAGTGAGCAGATACTGACTTTTGGCTCTATAGAATAGTAATGTGTTCTACTGGATATGTAAACTGTGATAAAATACATTTTAGAATAGTCTACCTAATTTTATTAAATTGTAGATTTAAAATTAGGTGAAGGTAAGTTAAGTTATATAGGTTTAGTCTAAAATCGTGTAGGCCTATTGATGGGCCCATCGTATCTTGGCCAATTTGTGTTTTTGTTATTTGGCTTATATATCACATGACAAAAATATTTATTACCTCGTTATAACGAGTTATAAGTCGTTGAATCAACTTAGTATAAGTCGTTATAACGACTTATAAGTTGTAAAATGGACTAAAGCTAAGTCGTTATAACGACTTATAAGTCGTTAAATCGACTTGGTATAAGTCGTTATAACGACTTATAAGTCGTTAAATCGAGTTAGCATATGTCGTTATCACGACTTATTAGTCGTTAAGTCAACTTATATAATGACTTATACGTCGTTAAATCGACTTAGTAATCTCTAAGTCGTTATAACGACTTATAAGTCGTTAAATCGACTTAGTATAAATCGTTATAACGACGTATAAGTTTTGTAAGTCGATATAACGACTTATACTAAGTTGATTTAACGATTTATACTAAGTCGATTTAACGACTTAAATATCGTAATAACGACTTATACTAAGTTGATTTAACGACTTATATGTCGTTATAAAGACTTATACTGAGTCGATTTAAGGACTTATAAGTTGTAATAACGACTTAGTTTAAGTCGATTTAACGACTTATAATACAATGAAGTATCGGGAGGGGGGCTTAGATAACATAGTTTTTAACGAGTGGTCATTCCGGTGACCAGTGGTGACGTCACTGCGTTCCACAGAATATACATTTCTAGAGGGCAACCATTCAATCGCCGGTTGGGGGGGGGGAAGGTGGAGTATTTAAAAAATAAAACTCCGGACAGGCTATTTAAATTAATTTAAAGATCTAGACTAGGCCTAATCAAATTTGAAATTTTCAGCGTGCCACCGAGCCACGACCAGTTGAAATTATGCGCGGATAAATAATCCAGCCCCCCCCCCCCCGGAAATTGAATAGCCCAGTTATGTTGATTATAAATATATGGTTTATTTAACAGCCTATAGGCGTACATTGACCCTGTAGGTCAATTGGTAGGCATATGTTTGGGGCTGTTGTAGTCTTTACCTGTTGAATCTATAAACCTACACACATATTGTTTTTAACATCTATAGGCATAATGCCTAGTTAGGCCTACAGTTACGACATGACTGATATTGAAAGGTTACAAGGATACACAAAAACCGTGAAAGTCCATGTAGACTAAGTGGTTTAGCTTCAATGATTCATAATACTTACTTTTGACGGACTCCTTTCCTTTTGGTTATGATGCGCATGCGGGTGGGTCTACATCATGTGCTCAACGATCCAGTCGGTTTAATTTACACCCCAGTGATATTTAGTTCAATTTGTATGTATTTTACACAATACTGGTTACCGACCCGCGTGCATCAGTTGTTGGAGTATTATTATATATGTAATGATGATTTACAACCTTTTTTTCAAATTGTCAAAACTTAACTGCAACTGTTATATCGTGATATTGTTGTATTGAGCAGATCGCTTAGAAAGCAGGACATACTTGCTCAATTTATTGTTACAAAACAGGACAATGATGGTTAGAATGCAGGACACTTCCTGATAATACTTTGCTAGATATCGTAGATTTGGAGGATAATATTTGAGCAGGTGGGATATCTAGTTGATGTATTGTACAATAATGTATTTTCAGACGATTTTTTGACGCGGCAGGTTTATCCATGTTGAAATAAAATAAACAAAAGTGTCAATTTTCATGCCGATATTTCGTGAGCAGGCGTCTATTTTACCTTATGAGCACACCAAATCGATTTGAACTCGTACATGTGTTTGCGAGGTGGTACAACAGCTATTCATGAAATATCTAATAAAAAAGTTGAATAGTTTTAGCATATCTAAATATGCGAAAACTGTGAATTTCTGTTCGTCATATGCGCTTGTTGACGGCTCATTAGAAAGCAGGACACCATGTTAGAGAGAGTATCACGCATGACACCATGTTAGAGAGAGTATCTGCATGACAGGTCTACAGAGGGTGTGGGATTAGCAACACACGGCTACACATTGAGATTGCACGTAAAATTAATGCTCAACATGAACGTAAATATATAATTATATTTGAATAGGCCAATCTACATAACTACTGCTTCTAACTCACTTATCAGAAAGGCATTTTATATAAACTACTTTCGGCTACACATTGAGATTGCACGTAAAATTAATGCTTAACATGAACGTAAATATATAATTATATTTGAATAGGCCAATCTACATAACTACTGCTTCTAACTCACTTATCAGAAAGACATTTTATATAAACTACTTTCGTTATTTTGTAGTGATGTAGAAATCCACACATTCAGCTATTATATTCCTATGATAATGAATCCCATGTTAACTTGAAACACTGTACTGTGAAGGGTGAGATAATAGGCCTAATTACGACCTGCTCGCTTTTTTGTGAATGCTGGAAGGGAATGAAAATGTTCTCTATGATATATATACATACAACCGTATTAGAACTTTTCAGATCACGTATGGTATTCTACCCCCACCTAACGAAATAGAGACACAACCTGTCACATAGCCAGATTAGCCAGCCATCGTTGTCATTCAGTTGTTATTTAAATTAGGGGGTACAATTACTACCGTGCAAAGGCAAAATGCAGTATCCGCTTACTTTATGCAGTGCCATACCTTGACTGAACTTTCACCTGGATTTACGAGCATGATGGTTGATTTATTGCACATCATTATATTTTATTGGGTTAAATTGGCCTGAATAGTCGTAGGTAATCAACAACATTGACGTATTAACCTGTTGACGTTTTAGAGTTCCCGGAAAGCACGAGACGTTGTCCCGGCGTCGGATTGATATTGATATTTTCGATGCGGTTCAAACATTAACCCAACACCTTGTCAATGTCTCGCATTTTAACGCATACTATGTAATGTCACAAGGAGATCCTGAGCGTGATATAATTTTTGAGTTATTTTTGATTGCCTGTGGATGGCTATGGTCTTGGTGAATATACATTATGATTTGCCAACATCGATAAACACATTTGTGTGCTTAAATCAGTGGAGTAATGTTCAAAGTACAGAAACAGTGTACGCTTGGAGAACGCAAAACGTCCAGAGAGCGACCTGCCAAAGAGCGTTAACGTTTCAACAAATTACCATTTGAGTACTCGATCTTTCCCTTTTATTGAACTTTGTATTGGTACCTCAAATACGGCTGGTTAAGGGTCTGTCTTAAATAAACTTAAAGTCAGCAAAATATACATATAACTTATAACCATTATATTCTTTCGGTATCAAAACACCAATATGTGATGGTGAACATGTATTTTTGCATTATGAACCTTGTGACGGTCAGTACTTAATTCAGGTAAATTCCTATTGTGCAGTGACAATTTATAGCTTTGCCGACAACAGATAATATCGGTAACAAAATAATATGATAATGGGAACATGAGAGTTCACATCACTGACCCTTTGAATGCCGTCGACGCATTCCAACTGTATTTTGTTAAAAACAAATATAATGGCTGGAACTGATGAAATATGTGCGTGCGTAAATAAAGTTCAATATATGAACAATGAATAATGAAGCTTTCCAATGCTGGTTGAATGTTCGGCCACCGTCTACAACGTTGGCCCAACATTAAACCAGCATTGGAAATCAAAGAGTTATTCACAGCATACCTCCTAATTCAATGTTTTCATACTAATTTTTTCATACCCACAGTTTTCGACGTTGCTACGTGATGATTTGCTATTCTCTTGCAAACACTGCTATCCCACAATGAAGATGTGTGATATTAGCAAAACATAAAAAATAAATTATTTGAAACAGCATTCATGATTTATCATTGAGTGACGCCTTTTTTCGCCAGAAATACACTCCAACTCATTTAAAACAAGAGCACATTCGACAATAGCCCGCCGCCATTATTAAGTTTAAAGTTATTGCGCCCACAAAGTCAAATTATTGACGTAAAAATCGGCCATTTTGAAATTTTTCAGCCATTATTGAACTTGTCCGAGAGCTGGTCATTAGTAGCATGCATAACAAATTTGGGGAGGATACATGAAAAACTAGTTTCAAGTTATCGCGCCCACAAGGTCAAATTATTGACGTAAAATGAAAAGAATCGCAATAAATCGGCCATTTAAAATTTTTTGAAGCCGTTATCGAACTTGTTGAGAACTGCTTATTAGTAACGTGCATAACAAATTTGAGCAAGATAAATAAAAACCTTTGATGTTATGGCGCCCACAAGGTCAAATTATTGATGGAAAATGCGAAAAATCGTAATACATTTGCCATTTTGAAGTTTTTTCACCCATTATTGAGCTTGTCCGTAAACTGGTCATTTGTGACATGCACAACAAATTTGGAAGGATACATGAAAAACTTTTCAAGTTATCGTGCCCACAAGTAAATGTGACCCGCCATGCGAGAAGGTACTTCCCCGCGGCTTTATTTGAATTATTTATGACGTCATATAAAATTAATTTTAATGATTACATACCTAAATTTCAAATATTAAAAATCCCATAAAACAAAAAGTAATGAGGATTTTTAAAAAATTCTTTCAGTTAATAAAACAGGAAGGACACGGCTATCGAATCGACTGAATAAATCAATTTTGAAAATTTGGAGCTAACGGCCCTGTTCGCGTGGCGGGTCACAAATGTTACCGCCGACGCCACCGCTGACGGCGACGCCGACGACGCCGAACTTTAATTGCGATAGCCCACCTTTTTAAATAAAAATTAAAAGGCGGGCTAAAAATAACATTTTTATTTCATTTAAAAAAAATAACTTTGTGGTTTGTAATATAAGATTGAACCCCAGCAAACACAAGACGCTGAACCAATGCTGTCCACGACGCTGGACCAGCATTAGACCGGCATTGGTTCGACGTTTTGTGTCTGCATGGTGGTGACCTTAGTGCAGATATAAGTGCAAGTTGAAGACCTAAAGAATCATTCAACTGCAAGACGCGCATGCCTGGGACGGTCAAGTGTAGGCTATCAGTAGCCTATTGAGTACAGATTGACTGCATTAATATAGCCACTGAACTGATTACAAGATACTACTTAAACGGGACATTGATCCAATGCTGTTTTAATGCTAGGCCAACGTCTGCGACGCTGGCCCAACATTGAACCAACATTGAATAAATGTACAATGTTTGAGAGAAAGTCCTCCTGCCCAGCAAACACAAGACATTTGTATAACATTTATACAACGTCGGCCCAACGTCTTCGACGTTGGTCCAACATTGCATAAAGTCATACAAATGTTTTGTGTTTACTGGGCATGTCAATACATGCTTGGGGTCAAGCAGTTTCAACATCCCGGCAGTAATACAGTCAGTTTGTTTGCAAGCCAGCGACCAAGTAGGGGCAAGGGCAAAGAGCTTTGAATTATTAACTCATAGATGTCGCTCAAGTATATATGAACTTGCTGTGATTTGAGAACTTGCTCTTAATGATGCTTTGGGTATGAAACGCATATTTAGTATTATTATGGAATAGGGCCTTGGCCTACCCACGGGCACTATTGCCTTCTGGGGGACCCATGTCCTGCGAATTTTAACAGTTGACCACACCTTTAAGTGTGGATGTAATGAGAATGCCAACCCTTTAAATGAAAACAATGTATATTCAGTTTGATAAAGTGGCTAATATGCTCCGCCAATGCCAGATGTCAATGGAATTCAATTTATAATCTATTGTGAAGTAGGTGCCAGCGCGAAGACACTAACCGTGCTAAATACTTACACGTCATTATCAATAGGGTTATGACTATATAAACGCCTGGTCATTAGATGTGTTATGAGTTATAATGGCACTATATAGTAGTGATCTGGCTGGTGACCTAGACATGCCTACGGTGATGACCACATGCAGGTCAAGGTTGATAGTCTGGTGTTCATCCAGCCACAGTTTACTGTACAGATCATGGAGTATATATCCAAGCAAGCACGGGACGTTTAAACAATGTTGTTTTGATGTTGGGCCAGCATCGTAGACGATGGGCCAACATCATACATGCATGGTTAAAACTGCCTGCTTGGAAAGTCGGAGATCGCGGGCTCAAACCACACTCTGGCCTTCAAGACTGTTCAAGTTTCAAAGGAACAAAATATTTCTTCCCCGCTTTCCCCGCTCACTCGTAAAAAATTAATATTGTGGGGAGCCTCCGTGACCGAGAGGTAGCGTGCTCGGCCTCAGACCACCAGGGCTCGAATTTCGAATCCTATGTCAGGAGGCCAGTGTCATCTCATTCATGTCACCATCCTCAGTAAATTCTCCTGGCCCAGTTTAGCCACAAAGGTGGCCTAAAACCCCATTCAATCATTCGCCGAGTTAAGGTTGAAACCAGTGTATCTACGTTAATTCACGCAGGGACACGGACTGCGCGCTCATTCACAACCTTGGCTCAAACAACATCAGATGTTTATTATACATTCCGAGCCAATATCGAGCAAACACGAGCTGTTGAACTATAGTGTTGGTTTCAATAAGCCGCGCGGCGCTTTTTGGGTATTGCCCATTGCTGGTGCACAGTGGACTACTTTAATTCCCTGAGGCAAAATTACAGTACCAGGTATATATACATATTTTGAATGGATTCCATCGAAGAGATTGTCGGATAAATTGACAAAACTATCTTTTGTCTTCAAAATTGTTTCAAAGTAACAGTAACCTTCAAAATGGATTTTCTCACCTGTATGTTTAAAGGCCTAGTGACGCCTCCGGAACTATTTTGCACAAAGTAATTGTAGTCGTGTTGCCAGATAGGAGGAATGTTTCATAAAAAAGGGTTTTTTGGTGGTTTCGTGTTTCTGGTTGATTTTTGACCAAAATAAGCTGGGTATTAGTCATGTCATAAGCTTAATAAATATATTTGCAATGACGTCATAGAGTGGAGAACTGATCCAGCCCAATATGAATATAATTTTGCTGATAACTGATAATGAGAGGACTACAATGTTTACAGAATAGTGCATTGTGACATATAGTCCTACATTGATTATTTCGCTATAAAGCTGAAATCGCTTCATTCGGCGTTTAAGGGCACACTTTAAAGGTCTATATTTGCATTGACACCAACATAAGAGGCCTTGTAGGAATTTGGCAAAAGAAAGTTAATTATTTGGCAATCAAATCTGGACAATATGTCAAGAAACCACAAGATGTCACATGCGCGTACAGTAGACCATGTAGCTTACAATTCACAGGCCATTTCAATGTAGGGAATTTGTTTACAAAATGAATCACATCTGATCACCAGCCGTGATTGCCACACTTGATGACATGAAGACGGTCATACATCATGAGAATCACCACCCGTCATTACGTTCGTATTATTTTTATATACAAGATAACACAGATTTTTTTTATTTGATGTCATCAAAAACGTCTAAGTTAGCTTTTCCCGCCTCAGTTAAATGCCTGTGTTATGGGTCCACGGCCATTAGAAATATGTTACTCTCTTTAGTGCAGGAAACGACTTTAGACGTCAGAACCTGACATCTAAAGTCGATCCCCGCGCTGAAAGAGTTAAATTGGTACATATTACAATACACGAGCCATGAAATGAATAGGATAGATAGACAGATATGTCGAGAGCATTATTTGCATTATTAAATTAATAACATGATTATTAATTCATATATGTATAATTTTGATCAATAAAACTAACTTCAAATAAAACAAAAAAGCAAGAATTACCCTATTAAGACAATCGCTAGTATGGAGATTACCTCAAGTAAGCATTTAAAAGTAAAAAATGAACAGGAATGGCAAAAATTGTAGCAAATATAAATTTTAGCACATAAAAAAACAGATATTAATAAATCGCTCACTAAATCTAGGTAGTTTAAATTTTATTGTGGAATAAGTTATATGACGCGGAATTTGACGCATATGCGTCAATTTTATGCCTCTGCCATCACATGAGGCCTACTCTATCTCCTATCTCCTTGACCATAGGAATTTTATGATATTTCGTGATGATAATGTTTGAGAACAAAAAAAAGCTCAAGATCACCATCCTCTCATTTGACATATAGTTTTATACATTCTATCAATTGTTTGGCTACGAAAGCGATACAGATTGTACGAACCAAAATTTCTCAGCATCTGTGACCTTGACAAATAGGTCAAGGTCAACCATCCTTGTGCTTGACCTTGAGTGGCATCATATGGATGACTGGTATTAACATGGAAGCAGTACATGTTGTAGGTGTGGATATATCGTGAGGACAATAAATTTATCCTTTATCAGTCTCTATGGCCTTGACAAATAGGTCAAGGTCACCACCTTTGAACTTGGGTTTTATCAGATGGATCACTGTTATTAATATGGGAGTAATACAAATTGTAGATGTGGAGATATCTTCATGACAATTTATTCCCTTTATCTGTATCTGTGACCTTGAAAAATTATTCAATGTAACCAATCTTTGAATATTTAGAACATTTCTAAAATTTGGAACATTTACAACCATTTGTGACCATCTTCCACCATTTGCGACCATTTGCCACCATTTGCGACCTTTTGCGACATTTGCGGAATGTGCCACTTTGTACTTCCACTAACCTTCCTCTTATTTCCCCTCTCTTTATCCACTGTCATATCATTCATCTTGCTATCCTCAGGAGGTTCTCCTGGTCCAGTTTAGCCTTTATGTGCACAACGATGGCCTAAAACTGTATTCATTTATACATTCATTCTTCCTCGCCTCTTTATCTACTCTCTCACTCTTATTTTAATAGTGCAAAGTAGCATTAAAAAAATTCTACTGTCTATACTGAACTCCCAATGTTGGTTCAATGCTGGGCCACTGTTGGCGGCGATGCTGGCACCTCATAGAAACAGTAATGATTATAATAATGTACAGTAAAACCTGTCAATACCGGAATGCCTTGGGGACAAAGTTTTATTCCGGTTTGGACAGGTTCCGGTTCAAACAGTTTTTTTTTTTGGAGAGGAGCAAACAACGATTAGCTTGTACAATCGACATGCTGGCTATAATTTAGGATGTGTCGTCGGTAGGACTACAAATGATAGGTGAATCAATGCAAATAAATTGATAGAAAAAAAGACACATTTTTTAAAGATGTTTCATTATATTAATATAATAAGCATATAATAATCAATGCACACATTATTTTTTAAAGCATGATTCAAATATATAACACATAATACAGCTAGTATACATAGCAAAACTAGTAGCGGGTATATATATTGTGTCAGTACTATCAATGTATTGACAGTTTTGTCACTGAACTAAAAATAACAGTACATTTTGTCATTTATTTATTCATTCTTCCTCGCCTCTTTATCTACTCCCCCACTCTTATTTTAATAGTGCAATGTAGCATTAAAAAAATTATACTGTCTATACCAAACTCCCAATGTTGGTTCAATGCTGGGCCACTGTTGGCGGCGATGCTGGCCCCTCATTGAAACAGTATTGATTATAATAATGTACAGTAAAACCTGTCAATACCGGAATGCCTTGGGGACAAAGTTTTATTCCGGTTTGGACAGGTTCCGGTTCAAACAGTTTTTTTTTCTTTTGGAGAGGAGCAAACAACGATTAGCTTGTACAATCGACATGCTGGCTATAATTTAGGATGTGTCGTCGGTAGGACTACAAATGATAGGTGAATCAATGCAAATAAATTGATAGAAAAAAAGACACATTTTTTAAAGATGTTTCATTATATTAATATAATAAGCATATAATAATCAATGCATACATTATTTTTTAAAGCATAACTCAAATATATAACACATAATACAGCTGGTATACATAGCAAAACTAGTAGCGGGTATATATATCGTGTCAGTACTATCAATGTATTTACAGTTTTGTCATTGAACTAAAAATAACAGTACATTTTGTTTAATTGTGTATCGCATATTTCACACATGGAGCGCAATTATTTTTTAGTGCCTAATCAAAAAATAACATTACATTCTTGTAATCATTAGTCACACATTTAAGACATGGAGCATATTTATTAACAACGACATCAGCCCGTTGGAATATCAAAGCAGTGGGAAAAGCTATGCTTTCGATACGGAGTTAATCGTATTGCAGCAGGTTTTTTTTTATTTTTTTCATGACGACAACACTCGTTTGTTTGGTAACTTTTATATATTTTCTAAAATGTATGAAGCTAGATTAAATGATCCGATTCTGTATTATTATGTCATTTAATACAATTAATGCCTTGACTAGGAGTCAAAAATAATATAGGAATAATCCAGCGATGAAAGAATAAGTCAAATATTTTTATATTTTACCTACCGTTACTTATTTATTTAATAAGTCATTAAGTATCACAAACAGAATAAATTTATTCAAAAAACACGGTTTAATTTTCGTGAGAATTATTTATGTTTAATGCATTAGTATGTTTATGAATTGATACAAAGTTTTAATATTTTTTTAGTCAAAGATTTTGTTCCAATATTTTGTCAACCAATTATTTTATTAATCTATTATGTTGTTGAAATGTCTTACCAATCTCTCTCACAAGTTCTCAAACACGCAAAGGTGTTACCAACACCAACTTGGCACATTCCCCATTGCATAAGCAGATAACAAGCAAGATGTTGGGTCACCTTGCCTCTCCTGTTTAACCCTTAGGGCACCACATGCGACTTTTTAAAAAAATATAAAAAACATTGATTCCAGTTTGGACAGGTGAAATACAATACAATTTATGCATTTGGGGGATATAATGAGTCCGGTATTCGGAGTAGACAGGTTCTAGTTTGTAGAGGTTTGATTAGTATTGTTTTGAGTGTAATTAATTCGGGACCAAATAACTATTACGGTATAGACAGGATTCCGGTTTGCACAGGGTCCAGTATATACAGGTTGCACTGTATTTTAATTATTAAATGTAAATGGTTCCGAGAGGGTCACGACGGCCGAGACGCCCCCCACTAAACCCCTATCAACAGCCGAATGGCTGACACAATGCCCCTTTGTGAGTCGCTGCAATCCTTCCATTCAATTAATTGGATATCAACCCACATGAACATCATTGAACCGACATTGCTCCACAAACTGGATTTATAAAATCCCGGATAGATCCAGATCCACTGTCTAGATCACTGAAAAAAGCTATAGGCTGGTACATGAATACCTAAGGATCATTGTGCCAAGGTTTGACGTTGATTAAACTGAGTGAGAAATAACAACTGTAGAATAAAAAATAAGATGAATAAAGCATCTGTTAGGAGAACGACAAGTTTGGACGACTACATCCAAACTTAATTGCAGGTGATATCATGAGGACAAACTTTTTCCTTTCAGTATCTGTGACATTGACAAATAGGTCAAGGTCATCCATATTTGAACTTGATCTAGGGTTTCATCATGTGGATCACTGGTAAGATTATGGAAGCAATACAAATTGTAGGTGTGGAGATATCGTGATGACAAACGTTTTTCCTTTATCGGCCTCTGTGACCTTGACATAACCCATCCTTGAACTTGAGTTTCATGAGGTCTATCACTGTTAGCTGTAGTGGCTATTGAATTATTGTGATAACAAGAACAACCCCATGAACGATCAACTGGACGGACGGACGGAATGGCCTGCCGAACGGACAACCCTAAAACATGCATTTCTGCTCGCCCCCCGGCGGCATAGTCATAACTACCAGTCATAAGGCAAATTAAGCAGTTTAGCTATAAAAAATAGCAGGAATTCCGAATAATGGATGTTTTTGGAGTAGAATTCCGTATACCAAATTGTAAAACGCTTTAGGAAGATCTAGTGATTCATGTTTGATTAAATTTTATGGTTAATGTAGCTCGTCTTCAAAAAACCTTAAGAGTTTAGTGTTTATACCGCTTCACTACTATTTTACAGATTTATATAGGCCCTTTTCTTTAAAAATACCCCCAACTACCACAGTGTCTATTTTCTAAGATGACTGCTGTTTATGAATGATTTTTGCCACCCGTATTTTCAAGTTATTACATAATGAAAAATACATAGGGAACCATCGTGTAAAATTTGAATGCAATCCAACCAGCGGTTCAGAATATATCACGTTCATAAGTTTTTTGAATGTCGGGCATCTTGGTAAATGCACATTTATAGATCGGTGCCAACAATATTATTGAGGTATTTTCCACGCACATAATCATGTCATATATATGTAAAAAAAAACATTTTTTTCAATTTTTCAGCTAAAAATAAAAAACAAAAAAAGCCCGAAACACGTTTGTTTTAACGCGACTACTCCAATCATTTGAAATAAAAACAATTCAGAACAAATGCCCCCACCTCACCATGTCATTCTTTTTAAAAATGGCTGCCATCAGCACTTATGTTTTTAATTGGAGTCGTCCTCAAAGTTAATAAGATCATGAAAAAAAGATATAGAACTATCACGTTAAACCAACGGTTCTGAAGATATAGCGTTCAAAGTTTTTGGGGCGCTCATAATAAGAACCCTTTTATGGATCGGTGCCAAAAAATAATAGGGGAATAGTTTAGCACATGTCATATTTGAAAAAAAATCACATAAACTAAAAACCACAACAAATTCTCAATTCATTCAAGTGCGACAGACTGGTTTGTTGTTTGAAGCTAAATCATCTTGCTATAAAATAAATCGGAGCGAAAAGTAATCAAACAAAGAGATAAAATCAATGTTATACATGTATTTTATTATCCAACTATGATATCATATGACATGGTATATAGTACATAAATAAGTCATAATAAATTAAACAATAATTTAACAAGAGCTATTGGCTGCATACATCAGATGGGGCAGTGTAACGACAATTCATATCAACATGAGATTTACCACATAATGCATACATGTTTTAGTCCTCTTAGAATTATTAAATCCCAAGTTAACATATGAAAATATGATTTTAGTGACATTATTTTACAGTCATACATGAACGTCGGGCTAAGTTAATCAAGAATCATAAGGTCATCTAATTATATTTTTGTTCTGCGAGACGACTGACTGGAATTGTGTATTATGATATGGCTAACTGTGAGTGTGATATGGCTAATTGGCTGTACGATATGACTACATATGGCTAATCTGGTCTTTGGCAGTGGCACGTTTCTCACATAGAAGACTGAACACAACTCATTAGCATAATTGTCACGTGGTGTAACGGCGTACAATACGTGTACAATGGTGAGAAACCCCCAATGGTACTGCAGCCAGCAACTGGCAACACAGAGTCTCTTCATGATTCAAGGCTCGTTTATATCGTTCCCTTGGTGCTAGAAGGTTCTAAACTGCCACTTTAAAGTGGCAGTTTAGCACCTTCTAACTCCAAGGGGACGATATATGCCACTTCGCGAAGTGGTAGCTCAGCTGGCATGAAATAATCACTCAATATTGGTTTAATGTTGTGCCAACGGCGTAGACGATGGACCAACATTGAGCCAATATTGATTATTTTGTGTTAGCTTGGACATTCGTCCTTCAATCATAACATAGACAATGCACTTATGTGTAGATGCTGCAGTTGCATTGAAAACTGGATTTTACCTAGCGGGTCGTAATTTTGAATTTTAAATAAATTCTAAATGTAAATGTCATAATCATGATAATGAATAATATTTTGGGTAGTTCTGAGTGCGAAATATTAAAAATAATATAATTTATACCGCATTGCTCCTACAATTTCACTATCGCTGTCACGGGTTGTGTTCACTCAATATCACATTTGAAATAAATATGAAATAAATAATAATAATAATAAGTATAATAATAATAATATTAAATGTTCATAATCATAGTGATAACATCTCATGAAAAAATAGATGTCTAAAAAAACTTTTTTAAATATAATCAAATAAATAAACCTATCTAGAAAAACTATTGTCTATGTGATCCGTCATGTCGAGGACCACATGATACTAGTAGAGTTTACAATTCCCTTACTTTAAAGGAGTTAAACATAATTTGCATCAAACCCAGGATAGTGAACTTTTTTCTATGGTCACCATCCTGAAATGAACGAAAAATACCGATTCTGCATGATTATTGAATAAATGTATCTTATCAAGGAAATCAATAATTAAATTGATGTAAAAATGCAACAATGATGAGGGTAACTCAATAGTGATGTGATATTGAACAAATTGGGTAATTGCTTTATACTATATCTTTTTTCACTGGCGACAGTGAATGTGTAAATATTATATTTTATTAATGTTAAATTGTAAGCTTGATTTGTGATGCCAAATGTAGAAAACAGATGACAATGATCCAAGTTGGTTCAACATCGGACCAGTTTCGGATCAATGTCACGTGTTGTACATCACGTGTCTGGGTTAGATCTGATTAATGTATTCATACCCCACAATGTAGAGCCACTACACGCGGAGGTATACGTCTGGTATGCAGAGTGTAAACCGGTTTACAGCCAACCATGATCAAGATAGGATCTAGTGAGTGACGACCAAAACAAGGCTGGTAGACAAGATGGCGTCCTGACTGAGCAGCCTCGTTATGGTGGCGCGTCTACAACTTTAACATTGAGCCAGCTAATAGGACTAAATATGTCACATGACTACACAAACATCACGTGACAATCACTACACGTACAAACATTAGCAGGGCCTACAATGAAGCAAAACGTTCAACATAAGTCTACTATATAGCGATAAGGCGATACAGGAACATGCGTAAAAAACAATCAACGTTTATCAGTGTTTATGGCAAGTATGCTGCGCACGAGGCGTTATCATAACGACAGCGTCATCGAGACAGCGTCTTCCATTAGTTTGACACATATCTTATGGGTGTGATTGGTTAAGGTCACATACATCAAAGTAATGGAAAACTGCGGTCCTGATATGATGACGTCATGATCTCGCCTCGCGCTACTGAGATTCAACATGGCGACAGCTGTGAGATGGGTGAGTTATGTACAATGAGGTATGGGTCATCATCATGTTTTACGACGTATTGCCACTGTTTGTTTGTGGTCACACAGAGACTAGCTCTGAGACAATGTCAGAAAATGGGCAGGACCCGGTGCAGGGCCAATGCTGGGCCGGCGTCGTAGACGCCCGCCCAGCATTGGCCCAACACCGGGTCGACGAGCAACAACGTCCTGGTGGCAACGGAATGACTGAACCGCTGCCCGCAACGTGTCTGTCCGTGTCCGTCCGCAGGAAGCAGCTATAGTCTCTGCTAATTCCCTGTGACGTCATAACCACCCGGATTCCCTCGCCGCCAGTTACGTCATCATCAGCTGAGGGAACCCCTCGGCGTGAACACCAGCACGAGGCGAGGGAATCCCGCGTGACGTCACCAGCGGAGATGTGGGGTGAGACGAGGAGTAGCGCCCCTCAGCGAGCTACAGAGGAGTCACTCACTCGTTGGTGAATTTGATTGTCGGCGCGTTTTCTCTCAGCCTATAGGAGCAGCGCACGTCGTCGATGGGTGGCAGAATCTCGTGGCCGTGGTACATATAGTCATATTGCGCATGTTCACCGTCTTCCAGCTTCATCTCGTACCTGTTGAGCATCGCTAAAAGGAACCACTTGAGCTGCAGGATGGCGTACCGCTTTCCGGGGCACAGAGAACCAAACGCCATGATGGGCGTCTTAATTTCTTGACCATTCTTGTAAAACTTCTGGTCCACGAAACGATCATGTTTGAATGTCTGTAACAATCAAAAGTAAAAAAAACATGAGTGATTTCATCTAGGCGTAAATAGCATGTAATCATTACATTATTAATAATTATTCGAATTTCTGTGAGTAAAAATACAAGACTGAAATCTTTGCAGGGTGTCTATATTAAAATAATGGCAGCAATTTACTTGTATGTATCCTGGTAAACGCAAAACATTTGTATAACATTTGTAGAATGTTGGACCAACGTCGTAGACGTTGGGCCGACGTTGTACAAAATTAATGTTATACAAATAACTAATACAAATAACTAATAGAACAATATTTTAAAAATAACATGTACATGTAGCTCGACTTACCAGAGGATCTTCGAAAACCTCGGGATCTTTGTGGTGGGCAGGGGGGTAGATGGCGACCCGGTCTCCTTGTCTGAACATGGTGCGTGTGCCGTCACTAGTGGTGAACCAGGTGTCTTCCGTGACGAATCGAACCATGAACACTCCGCTACAGAGACGAGATGACTCCTGCACTAGAGAATCTGTCAGAAACAAAGAAAATAGAAAACGTCAGGCAACAGGTAGAGACAAATACGAGCAGTGGTCAACAGCAGCCTACGTTTATCTCTGAAAACCAGCAACTAACCCTTATCCTGCTAAGTTAATTTATTTAAATTTTCACCCACTTGAAGTTGCGTCTCGCTATCGCGATCCACAACTTCAAGTGGCTGAAAATTATTACTCATATTTGTTTAATTTGAGCACAAATATTTGCAAATCTTGATGTTTAGACACACATTTAATTCCCAATAAGAGGGATCTTGTTGACTAATGAAAAAGACAATAGTCGTGATCAGCAGGCAAAAAGTTAAATCATTTCATGTGAATCTTCAATCTAACACGCACAGAGAAATGTCAACTCACCTAGTATTTTGAGGCTCTCCAGGTCTTCTGGTGAAATGTGGGCCGTGTTGGTATCGTCGTCCAGTCTACTGTTGATCAGCTCGTTCATTTCCTCTCTCACTGCGTTGCAGGCTTTCTCGTCTTCCAGCAGGTAGGACAGCGCCCAGAAAGCCAGTCTGAACGTGTTGTAGTTGACGTGGAGGTACACCAGGTTGTGTCCCATGATGTCCGCATCTGTCTGGCCCTGTTCTCTCATATAGGTCACGGCGGTCTTGATGTAGTCGGATGTGTCAGGTCGCTCCATTAGCTGGTCAGCAGTGGGCTGGCACAGCATACCCTTCAGAGCGGTCATGGCTCGGGGGAACCAATTCTTGGGCACGCCCAGCCAGAACATGTTGAAGTACTGGTGGAACACCTCGAAGTTGCTGTACATCACATTGGAGTTGAAGGGGTGATCGTCGCTCTGGCCGAAGATGGTGTTGAACAGAGCGTTGAACATGGTATGATTGGTGAATGCTCTCAGACCGTCCTCGGACCACTTTGCGCTGGCGGGGTGCTTGTCAAAAGACATCTGAAGGAAATCAGTGAAGGTCTGCATGCCTTTGTTCAGGTAAGGTCCCTTCACGGTACGGCCCGTGTCCTTGATCATCTTCTTTGGCTCCTTCAGCACAAAACTAAACACGTTCCAGTTCACTTGTTTCTGAATGGCGTCGAAATCAAAGTTCTTTTCTTTGCTCATGGCCTCGTAGCTGTGAGTGTCTGAAATTACGTGTAGATGTTGGTTGAACAGTCTTAGAGTGAACACCTGTCCGTACGCCTTCTCACATTTGTGCAGGAATTCCACCGCATGATTGCCGAAGTCAATACAGCTCCCCAATAACCAGTTTCCCTTAACTACGGGAGGCTCACCGGCTATCCTAGAAAACACAGAGAAAAGACAAGCTGTTTAGCAACACAGTCACTTTAGCAACATAGTAACTTAAGCAACATAGTAACTTGAGCAGCATAGTAACAACATAGTAACTTTAGCAACATAGTAACTTTTTCCCACTATGAGATAAATCTATTCTGCAACGGCCAGAATACGCCGCAAACACAAAACATTTGCATAATATTTATACAAAGTTGGGACGTTGTATAAGTGTTATACAAATATTTTGTGTTTGCCATGGGTTAAGACTTCAGTAAATGATCTGACTCTTGTTCCTAAGGGGTGAAATGACTGTTATTTACAACTGCTTGGCCAACCAGACTTAATCATTACATACTAACATTATAAAATACACCTAAGGCTAGATTGCTGACACGCGAGCGCCCAGGTGGTAATTACAGTCAAAGTGACGTGAACCGCGTGATTAACAAATATTCTACACCCGTATCGCCATGTATCATAACCCTGAAGCTCCAAATATTTACCCAGTTTCGCTATCGGTTGGATCTGTGACTTTTAGCGAGTTAAATTTGTTGATGTTATACAGCTAAGGTGATCAGTCTATTCACCAGGTGACTCTGACCAGTCCACCTGCAGCGCATTGTCATCAGCCGCAGATTGTAAAAGAGGCCTGGATGACAATACCCTGTCAGTAACAGAGGCCTCTGGCGAGTGGCACGTAAAACAGATACCAACAGATATAGGGTATCAAACAGCGTAAAAATAAAAACAAAACAATTTCATTCAATCTCTCTAAAATAAAACTTGTGTGGGTCTTAAGCTATCTGACTAATCACATAAGCAAGCTGAAAAATGAAACTTGCCCTGGAATAAAAAACCCCAGGTGAATGTATCATATTAGTGCCTCTGTTAGATTGCGTAAGTTCCAGGTGGCGTAGATCTAAACGTATTACCGACGTCTCGAACCTGGTCTTTGATGAGACATTGAGGAATGCACCTTATAAATGCTAGAGTACACACTGTGTCCTAGACAGCTGCCCCGGACACACTACATGAGCGGGGACAAACAGCTCGACACCGCTGTGTCAAGCTGTTTGTCCCCGCTCACGGTACCACAGTTTGCCTCGGCCACCCCGGGTCTACTACGGCCGTCACTGTGACCAGGGTAACGTGACGCAAGACCCGGGGGCCGGGGTGGTGTGAGCTGGCACCCTGACAGTCAAAAACATGTTACTTTGGCACCGCTATTACACAGTCTGAAACGTAGACTGATAAATGGATATATACGTCTGAGCGGTGGCGGACCGGCTGGCCCGATTCCCGCCCTGGCGTGGATGGAAATTACACACCTTTCTCCCAGTCAAGTTACTTAACAACTGATTCGTCAATAATTATTATTGACTCAAGTTTGGTTTATGGCACGAAAAATGTAAACTTTTCAGAATGCGGACCTAGGTTTAATTTAGGGCCAGTTCTGAGGAATCTAGACGTGGTTGGTTTGTGGGCCGCATGGACAGCGTGGTGGGCAGTGGTCCAAACTGACCAGACAGACCTCACCCCGCTCCTACAACGTTCACCCGATGCTGGGTTAATGCTAGGTCACCGTCTGTGACGCTGGCATGGCATTAGAATTGTTAATTCATCCAACGTTAGTTGAACGTCCAGTGTTTGTTGGAATGTCGAAAAAATGCCCACTTAAATTTTGTTTTCATAACAATTCTAGTGAATGGAAATGACAAATTCGATAAAAATGGATGGAATAAACACAGATGTAAATCAGGTGAAAAGTCCATCCATCAAGACTGATTTTTATCTAAGACAAGGGCTATATGAGGAAGAGGTGGTGAGGGTGTTACCAAGGATTGCCGGCAGGTGTCAGCACCCTTGGTAACGTCCAGACAGACAGACTAATGTGCCGGGGCCATAAACCCATCACCCTCTGCCGATCACGCCCCGGGGCCAAACCCCGCACCTTATAAGGTCAACCATTACAACCCTATTTACATAGTCTGTAGAGATAGGCGGACGGCGGGGGTGATTTGATGATGGCCCCACGTGAAGGGGTGATTAAGCCCCCCCCTATCACATTTACCTCCGGGGTCGGTAGATGTGACTTAAACGTCTTTAGGAAACTTCCAGACCTACTAATTTGTGTGAAACTAAAATGTCTGGCGAAACTACAACCCTGGGCTTATCACTGATGACATTTTTAACTTGAGTCTGTGAGCAGTGAATGCTAAAGTAAAATAATCTGGCTATACCAAAAATCTTGTCAGAAATTTAAATATAAATTTATTTACTATATAAAATTACAAATATCACTTTTCTATAACATCATCTCAGACGACAGACACGTGGTGATGTCCCTGGAGTGCGCATGTCATTTAAAGACACAACTTGTTACAGAGTAAGAGGTGTGGATGTCCGGGGATAAAATAGGTCGCAGCGGATGAGATGATAGTAAATTTTTTGGTCAGAAATAAAACGTAGACGAGGTCCTAAGATATATCCTGGTGGAAATACAGCAAATACAGAGACGTTGAATTAATGCTTGTTTAATGCTGGGCCAGGTTGGCCCAAGATTAAACAAACATCAATTCCACGTCTCGGTGTTTGCAAGCCTGAAGGGACTACCATAGTACCAGGAACTGGCAAACTGAAGGAGAAATTACCCGGTGACGTCACACACTATAGGACGCTGTGCCTGGATTTATGCCGGGATAGCCCTCCCCGTACGTGTGGCGGCAGGGATAGCCGGGGATTCCCCCCTCTCTCACACAGGGACACCGCGACTACGGCCGTGTTTACAATGCCTGAACTCCACGTGGTTATGCCGTCAATGACAACGCGCCACATACATCCACACTGGTATCAGAGTGTCGGCCCAACCTCCGCAGAGTGTCGGACCAACCTCCGCAGAGTGTCGGACCAACCTCTCACAACCTTGGCACTACCTTCAGGGCCCGTTGATTTCTGGAATGCCGAGAGATAAAGTGTTGATAAGTGCGTTATCTATCTATATATCTGAATGGCCTATCTGACTCATTCTACAAATAGACACTTCATAAATGCTTTGTCGTCGCTCATCGATCCCAATTGGAAATGTCTAGAACACGATAGAATATCTGGTAACTCATCGAGCTATAGAAAATGTTACTATCCGTTAAAGTATGTTTTAACAGTATACTACACTATTTTGGCATGCCACGTGGTAAGCTTGTAAATTTGCCAGAAACTCTGACGGTCTTCACTGCGCAGAAGGCTAAATGAAGTATTACACAAAGAAATGATTCGGCTCGGATAGATTACGAAATTCCTTCTTTCACGCAACTTTGGGATTCGAAGATATAGTGCTCAAGAAGTTTACCCAAAGTCAAACACGAGATACAAATTCATTCATTTTCAGCCTCTTATGGTTAAACGTCAGAATCTGACGTCTGTGGGTGTTCAAATGAAGCAGAAAAAGCTAACTAGGACATTTATGGCGACTTCAAATTGAAAAAATCCCTTTTGTTTCCATGATATATAAAAAATGTGATTTCTTACCTTTTTCTTGTGATCTTTGTCTTGTAAATGTAAGCTGAGAACAGTGTGACCGCTGACCCCAGTAAGAACCACGTGCCCACGGCAAGCATCTTGTGTGTGTGAGTTGGTATCCGCGGGTTAAAGTTAAACTGGATCAGATCGTGTATAGTCCGCAGGGATGGACGTCTCAATCACCGGGCGTATGTCACAGGTGGATTCAGATCAGATACTTGAGTACTCTTTTTCTATCTCTCTCTCTCTGGTGTGGTGTCAAGCTCTGAGGCTAGTCTGAAATTACACAGGCAAATCGGGTATAGATATAGTGCTGGTGTCGGGAGGGTGTGGGGTAATGACGTCACGGGGGTGGGCGGTCCTTAGCGCCTACGGTGACGGCTGAGCGGGGGGGGGGGGGGCGTACAGTTACGAGAAGTCCGTGCGCCGTGGATAACACGACAAGACGGCAGCGGGCGACAATCAACAGCCTTATACATCGCCTTACTCGATTCCAGCAGCTGCTGCTGTTGCTGCTGGAATCGAGTCCCTGTTGCTGCTGTTATCGGGTCCCCCTAAGCGGAACTCCCGTTGACGTCTTCTCTGCACTTCGGTGCCAATTTTAGAGTCGCCGTTTCCACGGAACGACTTGTTTGGCGGGCTCTCCAGCCTCGCGCGCCCTAAATAGATCCCAGTGTGGAGGCATCGAACCGGGATTCTCAAAAAAGCAGTAACGCGTTTAAAATTAGTCCTAACTGTTTGTTAATTTAGTAACTCGTGTTTACCACCCGAGGGGGGTGGGGTGATACATTCAGTTATTGTCACGCTTCTTGTGTAGTAGTAAAATCAAAGCACCGGAAGTGGAAACTAAAACAATAAAGTATTTAATCGTTATACGTGAAAGAAAACGTTTTACAATCATTGAAACAAAAGATGAATAAATCTTTAAAAATAAATCAGTCGTGATAAAACAATATAGAATGGATAACCATACCCTTTCAGACAATAAATATTTTTAATATATCCAACTGATACAAAAGTTGATTGTCTATTTTGGGTGCGATCCTATACAATATAGCCATACAAATAATCCCTTTCTTGTCCATTTGATTAAAAAACGTGACAAAATGAGGAGCGTGTATTGTCATAGTATTACACAGTTGATTATGTGAGTACCGGATGTACATTAGTGCTTGACAGACGAGATAAGGTACATGGGTAGACTACACTGAGGGGACCAGTACCTAGAATTCTGAATGAATGGAGTAATAATGACAAAGGTATACACTGTTATTACGGAGTTATTCTATCTGTACATCAGTAAAGTGCAAGTTGTCTGCCTATACCCAAGAGAATAAAAAATTGTATCTGCCATTCATGAAAACTGAACTTTACGAGTGTACCCAGCGGACACAAGACGTTGCATCGATGTTGGTTCAACGTTGGACCAGCGGTGGATCAACGTTAAACCAGCATTGATTCAATTTCTTGTTATCTCCTGGGAACGCTCTTTTATAAAGGATGTACATTTGGACAATTGCAAATTCTATGACAATATAATTTAGAAAATTCTCCTATCGTTTTCCATGACCACGGGACTGAATCGAGGTTTCAGAATTTGTTTTGATTTTAGAACCATTTTCCTATCGTTTTCTATGACTACGAGACCCTTTTCTCAATCGTGGTTTAATTTTTTTTTTCTTGTGCAATATGACTGTGTTAAAAAAGTTAACGACGCTTCTAGACCACAAGCGCTTTGATCAGCCAAATGGTAAACCGTTTCCTTAAAACAAGGTTAATCACAATAAAAATGGGTGCGGTGTGATTTTCTCATGTGACTGTAGGTGTAACACCCTTTACAGCCTGCGAGTTTACAGATGGAATTAAAGGGACGTGTTTGACTCTGAAGTTGGAGATTTAATTACAAAAGGACGAAACACCTCCAGCCAGACTTTCATTCAGATTACGGGAACACGTTACACAATTATTACCAAATTCAGAAATACGATATGTTCCCCCTGCAATTATGTCTCATTATATTCTAATAAATCAGTCTTTGGAGTGCGTAGGGTGCCGAGTTGGTGTTACTTCATATAAGGGTGAGATGTTGATAATTCCAGGTATCACATTATATGTATGTGTGACTTGGCACACACACAACGCGACACCTCGGCCAAAATGAGACATTGAGCAAATGTTGTTTTAAGGTTGGTCCAGCGTCGAAACGCTGGCAAACTATCAAAACAACATTGGCTCAATGTCTCATGTTTGCTGAGACATTACCCCGGGTGCGTCATAATACATCGTTCTATTATCAACACTGAGGACTGAAAAAACATGTTCCCAAGCGAGTGAAAAACCTAAACCGAAATTAAACTTACAAGCTGAGGCTGTAGCCTACACGACAGCATGTCAAGCAGCTGAATTAAATTTGGCAGTACACCTGCTTGTCGCTGATTGAAATGTAAAATAGCGGGTCCTATAACATTGAAAAACAATCAAAGTAACTGTTTACAGTGCGGGGATCGACTTTTGACGTCAGAATTTGACGTCGTCAGATTCTGACAACTAAAGTCGATCCCCGCACTGTAAAAGTAAAAATATTTCTAATGACCGTAGACCCATAAAATAGGTATTCAAATGAAGCTGAAAGACCTAATTAAGACATTTATGATTTTTTCAAATTACAAAAACCCTTTGGTCTCCATGGTTTATACGAAAGTATTTCAGCGCTTTAAGGGTTATAGTGTATAAAATAGATTAGTATACTGCCGTGGATAAATCCATGTCCAGTCCTGTTTCAATTAAATGCCAGTGCCAAAGATAAAAAAATAATTTATAGGCAAAACATTGTCGTTTTTCATTAATGAATACGTTACAGTAGAACAGCCAGATGACATCAGACAAAAACTGCCCTAGATGTAGATGGGGCGGGTTTAAGGTAATTAGCGCTTACAACTAGTTAATTAGGGGTAGATCTGTGCTGTCAGGTCATCAGTTACCTGGTAACAGTACACCCCCGGGGAGGGAGGGGGGGGTGTCTACACGCTTCACCGAGTACTGCCGAGCAGAAACTTCCTGTCAGCGGAAAGTTACGAAGTAGACCAATGATACTAGTATCCTTGAGTATACGCAGTGTGATGCCAAAATACAGTATCAACCCGACAAACGCGATACCGTTGATCCAACGCTGGTTTAATGTTGGCCTACGTCTGCGACGCTGGCCCAACATCAAACCAATATTGGTTTAATGTATCGTGTTTGCTAGGAATGGGAGGTGTGTATCAAAACACAGCAAGTAGTTTCTCCTTTGGTATCCCAGTGTATAACATTTATACATAGTTGGCCCAACGTCTTCGACGTTGGTCCCACTTTGTAATAATGTTATACAAATGTTTTGTGTTTACTGGGATGACATCCTCTTACTATATCAGATTTGTGATCATTTTAGATTGATCAGATACGGGGATTCCTATACTTCCTATACTTTCCTAGCTCCGTGATTACAATCCACGATAGTGACCCGACAAACCAGCCTATTCTGAATTAATGTTGGGACATCGTCGCAGACGGTGGCCCAACATTAAGTCAGAATCGGCTGAACGTCTCATGTTTGTTGAGTCGAGAGTGAAATCACAGATGTGTGAGGGACATGCCGCTTCAGTCACTACTCCCATCTGGTGGCGCCAACAATAATCACCCACATCTCGTGTGTTTTAGAGCACAGTAACTGGGGCTGAATGTCGGAATACCAACATTGATCAATATTTAAATTTGACAGAACAGATAAATTGATGTAGACTTATCATAGGCCTAAATCAGATTTTATTCGAATAGGTTTTCCATTATTTTAGTCCTATTAGTCAGATACGTTCTATTTGACGGCTTTCTGGATAGTTCATTAAAATATTTCCGTAGAATGCTAATTCATTGAAAAAAGCCATCGATTGATCAATTGATTGATTGATTGATTGATTGATTGATTGATTGATTGATTGATTGATTGATTGAATCATTCATTCATTCATTCATTGACTGATTCACGCCTTTATTCGTTCGTTCAGTCGTTCAGTCGTTAGCTCGTTCGGCCGTTCAGACCACCCACAAAAAACTGCATTCAATCCATAGCACGAGGCACAGATGAGGGAAGTTATGTTTCAGTTTCGATTTTATTAAAAGCGGATCAATAACACCGAAAATATTTGTGTTGGGATGGTATCTATCATGATAAACATAGTGTCGTGAGATTTCGTTGTGTGGTAGACGTAAATTCAGACTAAGTCATATCCCTGTTTGACCTGTAGGTGAGACCCCTTCCACGGGTCTTAGCCTGCGGGCTAATATCCCTATGTGTGGATATAGGGACTTCCGGCGGGACGTCCCAGTTTCCGGAGATCCCCATGAATTCACACCTGTGTCGTGAGGCCCGCCGCGACATCGTGGGGAGATCGCGGGGGGGGGGGTGTCACGACACATCGTGGGGGATTAGGAGAGCAGAGGGATCGTATCCATGGTGACCGGATAGACCCCCCGTCACACCTCATAAAACTCAATGGCCTTTTTGAGGTTGATTTGTAACCACAAGGGAAATGTAGCCATAATCACAATGTGAAACCAAAGAAATGATTCTGAATTTGCAAATGAGGTGAGTGATTGGGTCTTTACGGCGAGTTTACTCACATTTGATACGGAGACGGACACAAATCCAAACACGGCACAAAATCCATTCTTACTAAATCTTTTCAAGATATATCTCTACTATGAGCCTTATTGCACACCGGCCGCTATGAACATTGGTAACACCAAAGAATCTTAGTAACACCAAGGAAAATAGTACTCGCCCATACAATATTTTTTGTGGAAGATAGACCAAATTTAAAAAAAGATGTTGAGTGTTTTTCAAAGGGTTTAACACTAATCATAAATAAATCGGTAGCCCAACATTGGGCCAACGTCTCGTGTGTGTTGGTTATCAGCATAGAGAACCTGCTGTGAACGACCACCTGTAAACCAGAAGATTCTTCCGGTCAACGGGACGTTATTAGTAGTTTGTTTAGCGGCAGGTGTCACCACTCACAGCACGGCATGTACAGCCTAATAGAGGCTGACATCTAGTGGCCGGGAAGGGAAGCTGCATCAGCAATGACTGTGTGGTTGACTGGACGGCTTCCTAGAAAAGCGAGTGTGTGGAATAGACGATGTGAGCGACTACATGACTCCATGTGAGTAGGCTATAATTATCACAATCAATCAATAAATCAATAAATCAATAAATCAATAAATCAATAAATCAATAAATCAATCAATCAATCAATCAATCAATCAATCAATCAATCAATCAATCAGTCAAGTGAGCAAACAAGCGAGGAAACAAGCAAGCATGCAAGCGATCTGAGTAATGATATGTTTACATAGTAATGAATATTCAACTTAAAAAATACAACAAATTAATACCGAGTTTCGGAAGCAATGTAGAGTATAGTTTTAACCTCGATTATTAATATCTAAAAACCTGTTTTGGGCCGTTTTTGCCCAACAGTTGCAAGCAATTCATTATGGGGGAAGCGGCAGTTCCCTCTACTGTAATAAATCTGTTTAAATTTGGGGCCCTGTAACCTTTGCACATGCATATAAGCTTACTTTCCGTATACCAAGACTCACTCAGAGTCGGATTAAAATCACATTGGAATTGAAACAAGAGGACACTCGACAACAGCCCGCCGCAATTATTGAACTTGAAGTTATTTCGCCCACAGTAAATCGGCCATTTTGATTTTTTCAACCATTATTGAACTTGTCCGAGAACTGGTCATTAGTACCATGTATAACAAATTTAAAGAGGATACATGAACATTTTTTCTAGTTATCGCCCCACAAGTAAATGTTGACGCCGACGACGCCAAACTTCAATTGCAATAGCCCACCTTTTCTAATTAAAATTAAAAGGCGGGCTAAAAAGGGCATCTGCTAACTTGATAAATGAGCTATTAGTTAAAAATTGAAATACTGCTTTCCGTAAAATGAATGAAAAGTTAAGCTTCGGAGATCCAACTATAAAGCCGATGATATTCTACGATGTTTTCTATGTTATGTGTTTTAACTTTGATGTATACGTTTTTGTATCTGTATTATATATTTCATCTATATCATATAATATATAATTGACTAATTGTTTTCATATAACAAAATCACTACAGAGCACATATAAAAATAGCCTGACTGCTAATATTGTTCACCCTGTATAAATATGTCTCAATAAATAAAATAAAATAAATTAATAAATGTTGCTTAACACGACAGTAACAACAAACATTGTTATAGTCGGAATCACATTAACCGTGGTGAATATTAGCTGCTTTCTCCGTAAATTCTCAACCAATTCTCGTCAAAATTTTAAAAGCACTATTAATTTTCTAATCATGGGGCGACTAACCTGAAAATTTCATTGAAAAATATTGTATACTTTGAAATATAGTCTATTTTACATGTAGTAAATAATGATACAAATGTCGCTATGTATAAACCTTTTAGTTGCGTCTGAGAATTGCATTAGGGGACCTACATGTCAAATGATCTAATTTCTGATATACCTTCTAAAATTTCGCCTGGCTGAAAATTGGCTCAGAATTGACTGAGGAATTGAGAAGTCACAAGGGTGGTGGCGAGTGAGTGAATACTGTTTTGCGCCGCTTTCTGCACATTGTGGCAATATCGCGATAAAAGGAAGTCCGAAGTCAGTACTATATATCCCCATACTCTTATAACAGTATAAGCACTGGGTTTGCAACACAATGCTATGCATTAACCCTTCAACCGCTGGTGCCGCATATATTCGGGTTTTCATTTTTTTTATTAGCACATTAAGTACCACCTTTTAAACATGTTAAAGATAAAATGTGACATCAATCAGCAATATTTGAAAACAGTTGACCTCTATTTTGTCAAATCCGAATAATTTTCACTCACTTGAAGTTGTGGATCGCGTCAGCGAGACACAACTTCAAGTGGGTGAAAATTCAGATTGAATAATTTGGCATTAAAGGGTTAAGGTGTAAGTCTTTGACATTCCTTTATTTATAATTACGTCTGTCATCGCTACAGTAACGCCCCGAGCAAACTAATCCGCTTTTTGAAGTTGTCGCATACCGCGTCAGCGAGTCGTATCTTGTGTCATCTAGATGAGGAATGGGTGGTGGCGGCGACCTGGTGGTCCCTCTGATAACCGTATAGTTTTCTGATTGAGTGACTTATTGCCTCTGTAATTATTCACACAAGTATCCGCAATCATTTCCTCTGGAGAAAAAAACGAAAATATTAAGTTAATAAAATACTTCAAATATCACTCTAACCCCTTAAGCACGGAATTATTATAAACTGGACTTGAAATTAATTCCCCAGCATGACAATCCATATTTTTAATGTTAGGGATGTTTATTCATATGACCCAATGGTGTGTTATCAAACCATGGTAACGATACAGTTAGTGTTCTGTAGCTAACAATGGTGACAAGACAAACTTGTATAATCCATGGCAATGTTAGAGTGTTATTACCTAGCAAAAAGACATTGATTCAATGTTGGTCCAGAGTCTACGACGCTGGCCCAATATTAAAAAAACATAGGGTGGATGTCTCGTGAACCTTGGTACATGTTAATCCTGGTTTGACAATGGAAGCACCACGTCGGTGTCCTATGAAACCTTGATAACTGATTCCTTAGTATTATAACACATTGACAACAGAAGCGCTCCTTCTCACCGTGATAAGTATAAGGTGGTGACGGGTGTCCTACAAAACCATTAGCATCACTATATGATGTAGTTTACTCTGGTAGTCCCGAGGTGCGAGTAGGCTGGTGAATCCAAGTTGAGAAGGTAACAGGAATATGTCATATAATACCGTGATAACAATACACACAGTACCTGCTGAACATGGAAATCCTCAAGTGAGATCAAACAATGATTGGTGGCACGGTAGTAGTAAATTGTTGCTTTACGTCAGTTTTCGCAAGTAATGGTCATTTAAGTGACATTGTAATATGATAAAAACAGTGCAGTCCTTTGATGAGATGAATGATGTACAGATGATGATGTGAGAGTGGGGTGATAAGGCATGGTGGGTCGTGTTTTCCTTCATTCGCCCAATAAAGGGTTCTGGGCATGTCTAGGGGATTTATCCCAAGACATGCCCATACTCCTACAAAACACGGCTCCGAAATCCTCGGTTCGGATAGTCCCAAGAGTAACAATAGCTAGGGGTAGCTCCATTCATCTCACGTGAGACAAAAAATGAAATAAATGGGGTTTTAGGCCACCTTTGTGCCCATGTCTAACACTTTATTGTCGGTTGTTTCAAAGCTACCACGGCCAACATCAGTGCCTGCACTGTAGTGAGACTGCACTGAAAGTACCGGCACTGATTCGGGAGCTGTATTAGCACCGCTGTTGAACGGAGAAACCAGGGTACGCCGCTGGCAATGGCCCGAATATTATGACCAGACACGTGAAGGCTGCAGCCTCCCTTGGATGAACTTCCGTACCATACAGTAAAGCATACAACAGACGGAACAGATCCCAATGACCCTCCCCGGATGGGGGCGAAAAGTACATGTACTACTACTCGCAATCATCCCAGTATCCCTGGTGGCACGGGAACCATGGTAACTATACAATGGTGCTTAGTGAAACCATGGTAACTGTACACTGGTTCTTAATGAAGCCATGGTAACTGTATAATGGTGTTTAGCAAAACCATGGTAACTGTTTATAAATGGTGTATAGTGAAATCATAGTAACTATACAATGGTATTAGTGCAACCATGATACACAATGGCATGAACAGTAGTAGTAGAACAGCCTGTGTTCATATAGTATTACAACTAAACCATGGTAAACTAGAAAGTTGTTGTCTATGCGATCGCATTAAATATTATCACAAACCAACATTATACGACTGGAGAGGTACACATGGAAATATGGTGTCCAGATATAAACTGGCGTGGGCCACACGCTGGCTAAAAGGGGAATCGTATTCAGTAAATGTTGGACATTGGTGTTGACTGGCATGCATCGCGAGGCTGGCGACTGAGACCTGGCCCGGGGGTTGATACCCTCCCCCCCGGGTCTCATATAGAGGATCACGTGCAGGGTGACGTGTCGGGGTCATGTGAGGCCGTGACCTGGGTCATTGTGATGATGCCTAATGACATCAGGTGGTGACACAGAGCGGGGCCATCAAAGGCGCCGACAGCGCAGGTGAAAGAAGGGCCATGTAAGCGGCCACATGGTCTGTAACCTATAGAAAAAAATACTAAACCTCATAACTCTACTCTGTAACGTCCATGTAAAACCAGCTAGCTGTTTCTGGTCAGGACGGACATACAGTTCCAATGAGACAGATGAGTGTTGCTTTGTCAAGTCTTGATGGTACTTACGATTTAGTCCTATAAGAGGTTGATAACAAGCAGATGTCACTAAAGATGACAATGTTCCCCGTCTGCAAAATGCCCTCTTCGTACCCCCTAGAAAAAAGTTTAATACACCCCTCAGCCCCATTCCAATTTTTATGGAACAGCCCTGATCTTCGTACCTGACTGAGCTGTGATTGGTAAAAAAAATTGGGCCTACCGATAGATTCATATTATTTCGATGGTTGCCACGAGCAACAGGAAAAGTCACATTTTCACACTGTCACATTCTTTTGAAAGCTGAGTTGTCCTTTAACAATTCTTTTAGGACATTTAAATTGTACAAAACGTAAAATACTGATACATCTGTCACAAACTATATATAAGAGCCGAAACACAAGTGCCAGACACATACGGAGCTCATAAATAATGTGACAAATCAAAGTATTAGTAGTAATTGCAGGTTTTTTTTTCAATGCGGGGACCGACATAAGGCGTCAGATTGTAACGTATAAAGGCGATCTCCGCACTGAAAGAAGCCGTACACCCATAACATAGGTATTCAAATGAAGCGGAAAGAGGTAACTAGGACATTTATGATGATTTCAAATAGAAAAAAACATTTGGTCCTTTTGGTTGCCATGGCTTATACAAAAATATTTCAGCGTTGTAAAGGTTAAACACGCAGGCTCTGGATGCATTTTTACAAGACACTAAGGACAATGTGAAATGACAACTATGGTATTCAAATTAGCTGTTTTTTGCAATATATTTATTATATAGTCTTAATCATTTTGTGATTGGGGGGGGGGGTTATCTGACAAAGACAACTACACACAACATAGTAAAACAACTTTATGTGGATAAATGTTTACAGGTAGTTATTATTATAGTCAGCAAGTTATCGCGCTACTCTGCAAGGCCGAACATCCAGACGGACAAACGGACAATGTACGTGCCGCCTATAATATTCAGCCATACTTGGCTGCAATTTAAGCAAAAGATCTCTTAATAACATATTCTCTGAAAAACAGAGATCTATTAACAACAAAGGATTAATAACATAATAAAATCTAGGGCGTTTTGTGTGGTATATCTCGAAGCTAGTTATCTTGTCACTTTGTAAGGCCGTGCATACGGACGGACGGACGAACGGACGATGTACACGCTGTCTTCAGTATTCAGCCAAAATTGGCTGTGCTCTGAGCAAAGTATCTCACAATAACATATTCTCTAAAAAACAGAGATCCATCAACAACGAAAACCTTTAATTAACAACCAGTCCAAAAAAATTAGCAAATATCGTTAACTGAGTAAGTTGTATATACAAAGCTAGCAAAGTCCCTTCTCTGACTCAATCAGCATTAGAAATAAAGAACACCACCAGTCATGTTTAACCCTAAATAACCGCCGGTGCCGCATATATTCGGGTTTTCATTTTTTATTAGCACATTAAGTACCACATTTTAGACATGTTAAAGATAAAATGTGACATCAATCAGCAATATTTGAAAACAGTTGACCTCCATTTTGTCAAATCTGAATAATTTTCACTCACTTGAAGTTGTGGATCGCGTCAGCGAGACACAACTTCAAGTGGGTGAAAACTCAAATTGAATAATTTGGCGGCTAAAGGGCTGACCAGGTAAAGTCACCAAGTCATAGCACTTAATTCCATAGTAGTTTTTTTACATTATTTTGGCAATCGTCTACGGCGTTGAACCAACGTTAAACCAACAATAATTCAACGTTTTGTGTCTGCTGTGTGTCACTATTATTTGCACACAGTAAACCACACGATGTATCATGCTGTCATGCAAAGCCAAAAGGAGGTAACTACTTACTTTTAAAGTACGCAATTACTGCCTTTTGGCTTGGTACAAATGCATAATATACAATTATCATTAATAGATAGAGTTACCCAATATTCATACTATGTAATAACAGGGGTCTTTGTCCCGGTTGGTTGTGGGGGCGGCTGACTGGTCACGGCTGTACCCGCGACTGGCGGGCCTGACCCCCGGGGGTAGGTCGCACCGCGGGGTGGTCGGCGCGTGCCACAACAGACCCGGGGGTGAGCGCCACAATCTCTGGCAGCACAACACACCCCGCCCGGGGTGACTAACTAACTAACTGACTAACTCTGGCTTGTTTTTTGTGGATTTAATTTGACAAATTCAGACTGGCAGGCTTCGTGACTACGCGTGGATGTGTCATCAATAAGTCATAGATGTCCAGTATAATACCAAAACAAGTGGAACAATACTGCAAAGCAAAAAGGCAGTAACTGCTTACTTTTCAAGTAAGAAGTTATTGCTTTTCGACTAGGCAGAGCAGAATAGTATCCAGTAGATAAGTGCAGAAAAGCGCTCTTTATTAATCATTAGAAGCGCTAAATTAAATAATTTAAATTTTCACCGACCGCGTCCAACAACTTCAAGTGGGTAAAAAATACTCATATTTGTTTAATTTGAGGCAAAAAAATGCAAATCTGTATGTTTAAACACATATTTTATCTTTAGTAACTGTGATTTAAACTGGTAATACAAGACTACATAAGTCCAGGAGCTCCCGCGACGAATTAGAATTTGATTTAAGCAATTTTGTA
Organism: Flabesymbios commensalis; assembly: GCA_964017125.1. Classification (NCBI taxonomy): domain Eukaryota; kingdom Metazoa; phylum Annelida; class Polychaeta; order Terebellida; family Flabelligeridae; genus Flabesymbios; species Flabesymbios commensalis. The sequence continues at coordinate 46,130,118 of OZ024911.1, forward strand.
TAGGGTTATTAATGTAGTCCTAGTCTAGGTCAAAAATCAAGACGCAAGACAACTAGGTCTAAGAAGCCCAGTCTAAGAGTAAGATAAGAACTAGACAGTCTGTCAGAGATTGCAAACCTCCATTGAAATTAATGATCCTAATCAGTATCCCAGTAATGGTCTACCTATCTGGCATGGTTTACCCGATATCAGGCCAATCGAGTTAACTAATAGCTGATTTACGGTCATTTTGAATTCGATATAAATTAGTTAAAAACTTAGGGTGCATCCTCCCCCGAAACCTCAAATTTTGTTTTATAGTAATGGACTAACATCTAACACAGTTTGCAAAATATTGGGCATGTGAAAGTAAATAATGGCCGATAGGGGGCCATTTTGAATTTGAACGAGTCAGAATTTTTCAAGATGCATCCTCAGCTGAAATCTCACATTTCATTCTATAGTAATGTCTAGCTATCTAGCACGGTTTACCAAATAACGGCCATGTGAAAGTGAATAATGGCCTAAAGGCGGCCATTTTGAATTTGATCAAGTCAAAATTTTCCAAGATGCATCCTCAGCTGAAATCTCACATTTCATTCTATAGTAATGGTCTAGCCATCTAGCACGGTTTACCAAATATCGCCCATGTGAAAGTGAATAATGGCTGATAGGAGGCCATTTTGAATTTGATCAAGTCAAAATTTTTCAAGATGCATCCTCTCCTGAAATCTCACATTTTGTTTTATAGTAATGGTCTAGCCATCTAGTACGGTTACTAAAAACCGGCTATGTGAAAGTGAATAATGGCCGATAGGCGGCCATTTTGAATTTGATCGAGTCAATTTTTTTCAAGATGCATCCTCTCTTGTAATCTCACATTTTGTTTTATAGTAATGGTCCAGCTATCTAACACGGTTCACCAAATATCAGCAATGTGCAAGTAAATAGTGGCCGATAGGCGGCCATTTTGAATTCGATTGAGTCGAAAGTTTTTAAAAGGCATCCTCTCTCGAAACGTCACATTTTGTTTTATAGTAATGGTCTAGCTATCTAGCACGGTTTACCTGATATCAGGCCTATCGAGGTAAATAATGCTGATTGTCGGCCATTTTGAATTCGTAAGTTAAAAATTTTCAGGGTGCATCCTACCCCGAAAACTCACACTTTGTTTTATAGTAATCAGGTAATGGTCTAGCCATCTAGCACGGTTTACCAAATATCAGCCATGTGAAAATGAATGATGGCCGAAAAGGCGGCCATTTTAAATTTGATCAAGTCAATTTTTTTCAAGATGCGTCCTCATCTGAAATCTCACATTTCGTTTTACAGTAATGGTCTAGCCATCTAGCACGGTTGACCAAATAACGGCCATGTGAAAGTGAATAATGGCCGATAAGCGGCCATTTTGCATTTTATCGAGTCGAATTTTTCCAAGATGCATCCTCTCCTGAAATCACACATTTTGTTTTATAGTAATGGTCTAGCCATCTAGCACGGTTTACCAAATAACGGCCATGTGAAAGTGAATAATGGCTGATTGGCGGCCATTTTGAACTTTGACAAAATGATTTTTTTCAAAATACATCCTCTCCTGAAACCTTACAATTTAATTTATAGTAATGGTGTAGATATCTTGAGCGGTTTTCATGATATTCCACAATATCAGGCCTGTCGAGGTGAATAATGGCTGATAGGCGGCCATTTTGAATTTTATCAACTTCAATTTTTTCAGGATGCATCCTCTCCTGAAACCTTACAATTTATTTGATATTAATGGTGTAGCTATCTTGAGCGGTTTTCATGATATTCCGCAATATCAGGCCTGTCGAGGTGAATAATGGCCGATAGGCGGCCATTTTTAATTTTATCGACTTGAAATTTTTCAAGATGCATCCTCTCCTGAAACCTCACAATTTGTTTTATAGTAATGGTGTAGCTATCTTGAGCGGTTTTCATGATATTCCGCAAAATCTTTCAGTCGGATTTACCGATGTTATAAATTAGGTCAAAGTGCTGGGTCAACTTCAAGGTCAAGGTCCAAAAACCTGAAAAGGCACAACTAGGGACCTTAGAGAACGTGTATGTGCAATATGACTGTCATCGGCCCAGTACTTTTCGAGATCCGCTCCGGAAACGAAGTGCGCGTCAAAACGTCTAAATAGGTCATAGTTCTGAACCAGAAGTAGGTCAAAGTTCAAATACCCCAAAAGGCACAACTAGACCCCCTAGGGGTGTTGTGTGTAAAATTTGAAGACAATCGGACAAGTACTTTCAGAGATATGCTCCGGAAACGAATTGTTTACGGCCCAACGGCCCAACGGCCCAACGGCCCAACGGCCCAACGGCCCAACGGCCCAACGCCGTCACATCATCATTTTCTCCTCTGCAACCTTGGGTATTGAATTCAGATTAAAAATATTTTAACCCGTCCATTAGCCACCTGGAAGTAACCCACATACCAAAAATTATTATCCTAGCTTATTTTCTCACAAAGTTATAGGCAAAAGAAGAGGCCAAAAAAAAACGGAGGTAGAATCCATAGCTCCCTTCGCTCACCTACGGTGACGGCGGGAGCTAAAAATAGATTATGGCCTTGTCACACTAAGCCAGTTCGCACTACGTTTTGCAGAACTGGAGCAGAACGAGTATTAAGAATGGAATGGACGTAGTACACGCCGAATACAACCGTATCAGGAAGAACAAGGACGGGATGGTGGTCCAGAACGTCGAGTATGTTTAAAATCTGATCCCGTTCTACTCGTTCAAAATAGGACTGGGTAAGGACTGGGTAAGGTCGTACTTCGAACGAGATTACCGTACTGGAAACGGAATTGCTGTACTGCGAATGAAGAACAAACGGAGCTGAACGTCGTGGGAGCCTGGAAAAATAGGACTACGATCCAGCACCGATGTTGTTACGTTCGACCCCGTCCTACCCTTCATCACACAGACTTTACTACTTTTCATTACGTCTTCAATGCGTTCTTAGCAGTGTTTTCCAGTTTATAAAGTTTGTGATACGTTCCTACTCAATTCTAAAAAGTTCTTACTCAGTTCTTATTCAGATCTTCTCGTCTCTGCTACATAGTCAGTACGTCCAATCCGTTTGGAGCCAGATCTACTCGTTTCTACTACATTTCAACTACTTCTACCCGTTTGCAGTTTTTGATATAAATATATATAGAGAGCATATTAATGATGCTCTCCTCATTTGGTAATCAAATTTCTGGCTTATAAATATGTTATATTTTAGCATGGAGCAAATGCAAGTGTTGTCAACACTAAATATAATGAATATTAGTTTCCTATAAATGATGGTGGAAGCAGAGCAACAATATAAAGAAATCAAAGAACAACGTGAATAATAAAAACCAGAAGAGCTGAGAAGAATGAGGAGAATGAGGACATGCTGGGTAATGGACTGGCTAAAGACTGCGCTTCTTGGCTTCTCTACATTGCCCATTCTGCTTCTTGGATCTCCCCATTTTTGGCATGTTGACTCATGAAGTACCTCAATCGAAATGAAAACGTGCCATAATGTGGTCGTATTTATAGCAGATCGGACTGCAACACACCCAGAAGCCCGTTTTGATCGTGTTAAAGACTGCCTGATAACGCAAGGTAAACGGGCAAGACTGACCATGGACTGGTTTGAACGGACATGTCGTAGTGAAAACTGTGCAGAAATGGCCTAGAAGGGCCCTAGAACGGGCTGAAACTTACTGGGAACGGGGTTGAACGGGAACAGGGTGGAATGAAACTTGTTAAGAACGGACTGCGAACGACATTAAACGTTACGTCTCCCGGTTCTAAACGTTGTGCGTGCGTTGTACAAACTGTCTGCAATCTTGATGCACTTACTTCAAACTGTGTTGTGTCGTAGTAAAAGACAAAATTGCGCGTTTCAACCCGTCCTCATCCCGTTTCGTGAAATTTTTAGAACGGACAGGAACGTTCTATGAACAAGAGGCCTGAAGTCCTATATCATTCCCCGCAATTATACTTTTTGCCGTCACAAATATTATTACTGACCTCAATTTTTCAGTTTTTGCGCCCACAAAAAATATGAAGTTCATCCATGACGGCCACTTTGAAATTCAGTAGAACCTTAAAAAAATCACTTGCACATCTCCACATTGTGAGTTAAATTCTGGCAGCCATTTTGAATTTCGGTAGCATAGATCTCTAAAAAATCACTTGCACATCCCCATGTTGCTAGGAATGTCATGTTGAAATTTAAAAAAAATTGACCAGCAGTTTTTGAGTTTTTGCGCCCACAAGAAAACGTGACGCCGGACAGAATCCTGGCGCGAAACCCCCTTTCCCCTACGGGCGAGAGATAAAAACGACTATACTGCTGTGCAAAGCTAAAAGGCAGTAACTGCTTACTTTACAAGTAGTGAAGTAAGCAGTTACTGCCTTTTGGCTTTACAGAGCAGTATAGTCGTGCTCAGCGCCATAAGGGTTGACAATGACTAGGTAAATGTACATGTATCTGCATTCCCTTTTTTATCATGTATACTGAAAGCCGCCACCCACTTATTGAAGGTAGAACAGAACAAAAAACCTGGTGAGATAAGCTATGGTTTGCTGGCCGTGTACAGCCCCACACACTATGTGCATGGGCCGTGGATTGATCCATAGGTTTTACCGGGGAAATCAACGCTTTCTAACATAACGCCGAATCCGACTGATCTCAGCCCCAAGATACGAAAAATGCCCAGATATTTTAACCCTTAAAGCACGAAATTAATAAATAAATTTAAATTTTCACCCATTACTCCTATTTGTTTAATTTGAGATAAAACATTTGCAAATCTGGATTCTTAAAGACCAATTTCAGTCTCAATATCAGTGATTTTATCGACTAATAAAACGGACTAACCCTTTAACCGCCGGTGCCGCATATATTCGGGTTTTCATTTTTTATTAGCACATTAAGTACCACCTTTTAAACATGTTAAAGATAAAATATGACAGCAATCAGCAATATTTGAAAACAGTTGACCTCCATTTTGTCAAATCTGAATAATTTTCACTCACTTGAAGTGAGTTTGGTGACATGAACACTTTTACATGCTATATTTATAGAAAGTATAGAATAATTTAACGCTCATTGTGGCAACAGTTTGGTGACACATTACGTGCTATATTTATAGAAAGTATAGAAATAATGTTTTATAAATAATTTAACGCTTTGATTGCTGAGCTCTGCGTTTTCCGTTCATATGAAAAGTATCGGCTTATTGTTTGAAAACATTTTTTACCATTTTTTTAAGCTGCAAAAGGCGTTAGCATTTAAATGTTGGAAAGATGTCTTAACCCTTTAACCGCCGGTGCCTCATATATTCGGGTTTTCATTTTTATTAGCACAGCAAATACCACCTTTTAAACATGGCAAAGATAAAATGTGACATCAATCAGCAAGATTTGAAAAGAGTTGACCTCTATTTTGTCAAATCTAAATAATCTTTACTCACTTGAAGTTGTGGATCGCGTCAGCGAGACACAACTTCAAGTGGGTAAAAATTCAGATTTAATAATTTGGCGGGTAAAAGGTTAAGTAGGCCTTGTTTGACTTTAGAGGGTTTACCTTTTTAATTTATTTAGATATATTAGTACCTCGACCTTAAAGGGTGAAATAGAATAGTCGTTGAGCGTGGTACGCAGACATGCAAGGTCATCAGACATACTAAATATTTAACAACGTTGGTCTTGCATTGAGACAATGCTGGGCCAATGTGTCGTGTTCGCAGTGGTACAAGGTTATCAGACAATGCGATAACCCTTGTAATGCTAGGGCTGTCCGTAAACCTCTTACGCTGCTGTCATTAAGTCAAGGAAAATAACATATTCAAATTCTGGTAAAATATGTTCTGATAGATTATCAGTGAATACTATGAGGCGATTTACAAAGTCAGAGATTGTGATACTTTGAAACACTGAGTAACAATTAAAAAAAAATTAGGCCATCGGTCACAGAGGGTTAAAGATCAGAGTCTGACCAGCTGCAGCGTCCACATCAAAGCGGCCGCAGTCATCACAATAATTGGTGACAATTATATATAACAAGGTGAAGGTTTGATTGTTACTCACTGATGACGGGTTTGTCCAATATAGGTTGGGCCAATGTCTGGAGGCAGTGGTTTAATATTGAGCAGCAGTTGAGTCAGCACGGTAAACGTGTTTGCTGGGCCAGCAAGCAAGGTCGGGCCTTAACTCTAGTCAGTTACTATTTGAAATGACAAAACACAGGCCGTCACATATGGGAATAACAGTGAGTGCCAAACAGGAGCGCTGACGCTAACGATATCTCCCGCCATTAATTAAAGTAGATAATGGTGACAAAGTCGATGGTAAAAAATAGGGCAAATGTTATAACCCCAAGAAGTACATCTATGTCCCTTGAGGGATGTGTGTGTGCAATAAGAGAACAATTAAGCTAAAGGTTTCCGAGATATTGTTTGGAAGCAAAACACGGATACACGGCCGGACGGACATAGTGCTGACAATATCTCTAGCCCTACTTCGTGGGCGGGGGGTAAAACCTCGTTTATTTAATAAAAAATAAACAAAATGAAATGGAACACAAGACTAAAATATGCTTACAAGTGGAAAAATAGCCATCAATTGATGGCAGGACCGCATGTCATTTTTTTAATGGCTGCGGCAGACATTTAGTTTTTAATGGATTCATCCCAAAAGGTTATCAGATCATAAAAACTACCTGGAGAACAACCATACCAAATTTGAATGCAATCTAACCAACGGTTCATAAGTTATTGTGCCCACAAGCTTTTTAGGCGACCATCTTGAAAAATGGCCGCTTATGGCTTGGTGCCAAAAAATATATATGGCAAGAATTGCCCAGGCACATAGGTCATGTCTGTAAAAAATAAACAAAATTAATCAGTTAACTTTTTAGTAGGAGCTGAATTTTTGAACGCCTGACCGCCCGCCCAACCGCCCGCCCGCCTCTGGTGATCACTATACCCCACAGCCTTAATGGCTGAGGGATAAAAATGTGTGAGCGGCTATCATTATGAACTTGTCCAGCGAGTTTGTAGGATAAGAACATGCGCCACGTTTCAGTAAATTGGAAAAAATCCGCGAGCCTAAGAGAAAAAGTCGTTCATGGCCGAGCGGCGGCTATTTTGAATCTGATTCGTAATAGTTTTTAACTCGCCCGTCGCACTTACAAGGGAACTTGGACAGACGGACGGACGGAGAGACGAGTAGACAGACAAACGTACGTCATGGGCACGATTGGCTGAGGGATGAAATGTTTCTATTTATGAAAAATTGTATATCTTGTTTATTGAACATTTTAAACACACACAAACTCAATTTCAGTGTCATGCTATTTTGTTTGAAACTGGTTTTAAAAACGTCTATCAGCCTAGCAGAACAAGAGTTAATTTTACCCGACAACAGCGCAGCCCAGCAAACACAAGACGTTGAGCCAATGGTGGTTTAAAGTTGGTCCACCGTCTGCGACGCTGGCCCAACATTAAGCCACCATTGGTTCAACGTCTCATGTTTGCTGGAAGGGTCGTATGATTACCCGTCCTCCAAAAATGTTAAGGTGGCCATATAATTCGTCCTCTTGGATATGAAAGGGTGTATCTGCCACTTTGTGATAAAGTGACAAATACATCCTTTCATATCCGAGAGTATATAAGTTCAAGGGATATATTTTTTATGAACGTATTATTGGCTGTCCGAGCTGAATGGGAACAATGCGGTAATCACAGAATATACTGGACTTCACGATCTAAAAATAACCTGTCTGAAAATTTACTTATTGTATCTCTTTGTTGCAACAATTCTGCGAACTCTATTTCTAAATTTACTATTTATAGATAATTTGTATATTTATAGATATGCCCACCAGCTGAAACCCCACATGCAAACTCAATTATAGTTGATCACAGTCTACTTGCACGGAAAAATAGCCCAAAGAATAAAATCTGATTTTGAGTCGTGCATGGCTGTCACATCCTCCGGCAGGATATTTTCTATGACTCCTTTTTTGTACTAAATTTTATAACATTAATCAACTGTAACATGTTAACGGTTACAAAATCTTCTTCAATAGGTGTCTTAGTTAGCTCTTTTCGCTTCATTTGAATGCCTATTTTATATTTCTACGGCCATTATAAATAGTGTAATCTTACAGTGCGGGGATCGACTTTGGACGCTAGAATCTGACGTCTACAGACGTCAGATTCTGACGTCTAAAGTCGATCCTCGCGCTGCAAGGATTAATATCAGAGGTTCCAGCGACACTTTCAATCAAAATAATAGAGGGCGATATAAATTTAAAATTCTGTATTACATACAAAACCATCCATAAAACATGATTGTCCTCTACTCTGATATGTCACAGGGCTAGTCATTTAAATTATAGACTGATTGGAGCTGTTATTTTATATAAAAATACATTCTAAAATATGCAGAGGAACACAAAAATGATATATCTAGGGTGATTTTTACAGATAAACATGTCAAAATGACAGGACTAATACCGGAATGCCAATCCATTTCCAAGAAAACTATTCAGTCCGAACTTAAAATAATATCATCGCCGGAAATAACAACAGTTGAAATGTCACAATAATTGTCTGGGTAGACTGCAGTGGCAGAAAATGTGTGGCTTCATCATGAACAAAGTTTATAATGGACCAGCGGTGAATGTGTAAAAAATCAAAAGCATCCCCGAAATCAGCCTGTCCGCTGGACATTGTCCTTCCCCCCTCCCCCATAAAAATGGCAGGGAGAATTATTTTTAAAGCTGGATAGGTAACTGTGAAGTCAAATTTAAATGTATAGTTAAACAAACGGTTCAGCGTATATTGCGTCTACAAGCTTTTTAAGCTGTCATCTTGGGAAACGCATTTTCGTGTATCGGTGCCAAAAAAATATCGGAAGAATTTCGTATTAATGAGTGAAAAATAAATGTAATTTATCAATTAATTTTGTATGAGAACTAAATGAATTATTGGTTTCGCCTTCGGGAGAGGTGGAATAATGATGTCAAACACTATAAGTATCCCTATAATTGCGAAGATGTTTAATTGTAGGACAGAAGGGGGCTGCCACGATGGGTCATAACTTGGATATATATATATAGGGCTCGAATCGCGGTCGAGCCGGATATTTGTGCTCGTAGTTATGCCTATACAATACTCCAAACTGTTCAAATGCATTGATTATGCAGGGCATCCTATGATGCTGGGCACTTTAATAAACATTTGAAGCCATTCAATGGGAGAATAATCGCCAGGTTAGCTTTTTCTGTCGCGTTATGCCATAATGTGCAGAAAACGGGATAAAGAACAAGGTCTCTCGTTTCCTGGGACAAAATATTAAAGATTCATTGAAGGGGTCCACACTCGCACAGATTAACGGACCGATAATGTGAATTATTGCCTTTACTATAATGCTGTGACGTCACACTTCCTCATATCTCACCCCTCACCACATAACAGCCGCCGCCGGCTACACTTGTTAAAGCACGATATGCAAGGAATGCCTCTGGCCAAACTTATTAGCAAATAGTTTCGGAGAAATGTATACTTTTTAAATATGTCCAACAACGCAAATGATCTCTCAGGACATGAACTGAATCGAACACACAGACTGTGTTTTGTGTGGTTTTAGGTATATCCGAGAATTTAACCCCTGGTCGTGATTAATTAGACTTAAATTGAAGGTCGAGGTACTGGACAAAGATTACATTCGTAAACATTGAAATAAGTATAATATTATCAAAACTCTATTTACTTTAGAAAACTGTACTTTCAGTCAGGAGAATACTAGAGATTCGCGCATTTATTAGTTTGACAGATGTGGGAGTACTATTTGTCAATGGTAATCAGTAATATGATATAACTATCACCGATCTCATAGAGTATGCAACCCCTCTCTCCACCCCCGCACCAGTGGAGGGCTTGTAAACAGTGCTGTCAGCTGATCACCTGAACTAAGATGGGGTGTGGAGGGTAAATTCAGGCAATGTGAACAATGTGAACATGTCAAAAATAAAATAGAAGTTCCGACAACATTCCGTCAAGAATGGTAACATGTAGATGTTTTATGAAACTTCTAGATATTATATTTATTACTGGTCATTTTTTTTAACTATACATCCGTAACCCTTATCCTGCTAGATATCTTATTTAAATTTCACCCATTTGAAGTTGTGCTTCGCTACCGCGAGCCACAACTTCAAATAGTGAAAATTACGCATATTTGTTTAACTTGAGACCAAACATTGAGCAAATATTGCTGTTTAAACACTCATTTTATTTCCAATAACAGTGATTTTGTAGTCAATTTTTTTAAAAACGACTTAGTCGGACTTAGCGTTTTAAGGGTTAAATAGTGACTAAGTATACCACCCATGTACTTTCATTTTCTTTCACCTTGGTATGTGACTTGCTGGATGTGATTGTGATGGTTTATACCTTTCTATTCAATAAATATTATTCAAAATATGTCTGCAGTGAATTCATGCTACAGATCATGCTTAACTCTTTCACCACCAAAGTCCTCTTTTTTCAGCTGAATGCCACATGGCATTCAGCTGACAAAAGTGGACTTTGGGGTGAAGCGGTTAAAGACATAAAACATAATTATGTGAGTGCATTGCATTAAAATTGATGTCATAAAAGTTATCAAATCTGTCTCCGGTACGATTCTCTATCATCGTTTTTTTGAAAATTGCTCCAGAAACCTGCATCCTGAATAATAGTAATAACCCTCCAATGCCAAAATAATACGATAAGTTAGTGATAAATTACATTTGGTATTGGACGTCGTATTGAGGGCTAGAGTTATGGTGCATCTTACTACATTGCTTAGAATGATAATATTATCATAGTAAGAGTGGATATTTCTGGATCCCTCATTCTCTGCCATCATCTGCTTGGCAGTTCTGCAACTGTTCAGTAACCCCCCATGTAGAACCCTTTCAGTGACGGAAGACTTATGGTAAAGTTGCTTGAGAACGGAATGTATTGTTGCATAATGAATGTAAATTAACTAAATAATATTATCAAACGTATAATTTCCAATATAATGAAATATAACCTAGATTAGTATCACCCATATATTTAACGGTCTAATGTGACAGTGGATGACACAAAATAAAGAATATCATCCGGCAAAACCGAAATCAGCATACACATTTCGAAATCAGAATACCATATTTCGAAAATCGGCTCTGACTTAAAACTATAACCTAGATTTGTATCATCCAATTTTGCCCGGAATTGTCGGATATGATCTTAGATTTAAATGAGTGAAAGACATCATTGACTCACTGCAGTAGAGGTTACGATGTTTTCAAAGTTTACTATGGAAAAAAATGTGATACGACAATTTATACATCCGTCCGGCCAGGTAGGCAGGCGGGCGTACTTGTGGACATTGTGCCGGGGGAGGGGAGGAGAGGGGGAGCCACGTCATCCGTCAGGTATCCATACTGCCGCGCAAAGTCAAAAGGCAGTAACTGCTTACTTTTCAAGTAAGCAGTTACTGTATTTTGGCATTGCAGATCAGCATACACTTGTGACAATGTCGGGATCATCAGAGGCTGGAATGTAAACCCTTGAACCTCTAAATTAAATAATTTAAATGTTTACCCACTTGAAGTTGTGTCTCGCTACCGCGACCCACAACTTCAAGTGGGTGAAAATTACTCATATACGTAATAATTGGAGAGCAAACATTTGAAGATCGTAATGTTTAAACACACATTCCGTTCCCAATAACTGAGATTTAAACTGCTGATAAAACCGATAAAAAAGTATAGTAGCGCTTAGCGTTTGAAGGGTTAGCAATGTCCAGAATGCGCAAACCACCCACCCCAGTGTTGGTTCAATGTTGGGCCAGCGTCTGGGGACGACGGAACCTGACAACCAACTCATCAGCACAGATAACATTATGAGATCAGGTTTAATCTGGAACATCACGGATATCGTTGTGAACACGGAGGCTAAAATGGGTTCGATTAATCATGGGACAAATTCGCAATAATTAAAGATCTTTCGAACATGGGATCGAGCCACCTATACTGCTCTGCAAAGCCAAAAAGCAGCATCTGATCACATGTAAAGTAAGCAGATACTGCTCTTTGGCTTTGCGCGGCATCATATAAAACTATTTGGAAATTAACACAATCGTCATGATGGAGTAACATTCAAATGTACCGTCAGCAGAAATACATTGATTGATATCGTTATGGCTTGCCGCTTCATAGTGAAAATGCTGAGTCATCAGAATGATTTCCATATGCGGTGGCGTTATTATATTAGTGAAGTGTCATTACAATGTTATGTTATCGATTATGGGCGACGGATAATCATTTTCAGTTTTGTGAAAACAAGCCGTGATTTTGTTTTAATTCTCTCAAACACATCTTACCATGGTCAAATCTAGATATTATATAATCTTGTTTTGTCTGTTGACAATTAAAAAAAATCAAGCTGGCCCAACATTAAACCAACATTGGTTCAATGTATCGAGTATGCTTATATATAGTTCTTATATAGCGCACATACTATGCTCTGTCACTCGACCTGTTCATCCATGTACCATTTCAACTCCCGTTTTGGAGCATACAGCACTGCTGTCTGCAGCCATTTCGGCGCTAGGAGCTTATCGCACTCATTGCCGTCTCCGTCCTACCAGGTACTCATTGACACCTGAGTGAAGTGAAACACATGAGAGTAAAGTGCCTTGCCCAAGAAAACAACATCGAATCAAATATGCCCCAGCATTGAGAGGGAAGAACCATGATATTTCTCAGAACACCAAGTGGGTACCCTTTCTAACCAGAAGTCCGACTTGGGATTTCCAAGGTTACTGGGATGGTTGTTGGTGGTAGTCCTCTTTAATCCATAACCCTGATAACAGCAGCTCATTGTGAGAGGCCATCGTCAGTAGTTGTTCAGTTTTCTTTGTCATAATGACGTGGCTCTGGTCTAATGGTCAGCGCTGGGTATGGAGATTTTGAAGAAACACAGATGTTTCTTCTACTGCTCTACATTCATTTGCAGAGATTCAATATCGTACGCAGCCTCCATGACCGAGAGGTAGCGTGCTTGGGCTCGAATCCATTATCCTGCATCTATCTGGAGGAAAGCTCCGATCTAATTGTCATCTCAACTCGGGGAGTTCTTCTGACTCAGTTTAGCCTATATGTGCACGAAATTCCCATTCATTCATTCATTCATTCATTCATTCATTCATTCATTCATTCATTCATTCATTCATTCATTCATTCATTCATTCATTCATTCATTTATTCATTCATTCATTCTTTCTATACCATAGTAACACCTGCTCATAGTAATATAAAGCGGGATACAGCTACTGCTCACTGGCCCGTATTCTCGTACAAGTTACGATATATCTTAGGCTTCTGATTGGTCGAGATGGCCATCTCGACCAATCAGAAGCCTATATATCGTAACTTGTACGAGAATACGCCCCCAGGTTCATAGTTTTAAATGTTTGACCTCACATTTACCCCTTTCAGCGCGGGGACTATCTTTAGACACCAGAATCTGACTCAGATTTTGACGTCTAAGGACATCAAATTGAAAAAATTATCATGGCCGCAGTCCCAGAACATAGGTATTCAAATGAAGCGGGAAGAGCCAAGTAAGACATTTATGACTTTTTCAAAATAAAAAAAACCCTTTGGTCTCCATGGTTTATACAAACATATTTCAGCGCTGTAAGGGTTCAAGCTGCCATTGCTGCGACAAAATTAGTGAGCGTTATTATGTAGGCTACAACCCTAAAATACTCGTTGCTTTTCAATCACCCCTAGGAGTAGGCACAAATATCCGCGTTAGCCGCTTTAAGGGTTGACCCTTTAATTCCAACACGGCTCTTTAAACTTGCCAACTTTGTCGTGTCATACCGAAACAACGGTAGATTTGGTAGATCATTTTTGCGTAGAGTTTATATAGATACAACCTTCCAATGCAGCCGGAAACGACCAACCATTTATAGGTTATCCAGCTCTCTGATATGACATAGTGGTGTCTTACTGATAAGACAACGTTATATCAACCTTGATTCAGCGACAATCACGTAGATTCACCGTTGATATAACGTTGAATCCCTGGCAGGAGGTGGGTTTTCATATAGTTATCTAAGTGTTAAAAAGATTTCTCTGCCACTTTAACAAGTGGCAGATACAACTTTTCAATACTTAAGTGACTAGACCATTCCTTTTAACCGTCAATTTATTTAATCGGAATTTCCACCCACTCGGAAGCTGTAGATAACCACGATTGAGTGAAAATTATTCAGATTTGACAAAATGGAGGTCAGCGATTTTGAAATATTGTTGATTGATGTCGCCTTTTATCTTTGACATGTATGTAAGAACTAGCAAAAAATGAAAAAAACAGAATATAATCGGAACCGGTGTTTAAAGGGTTAATACCTGCCACAACATAACCTCGTGACATTACAGGATAGATTTTTTACTCAGAAAGATGACACAGACTACAATAAACAAGAACACAAATATTCCAAAAGCAAATGATGTCATGTTTGCGTTTTTGTTGAGAATTAATTTTCCCCGTGTATTTAAGTGTCGTTTTAGTATATATGTCACATAAAATGAGAACTGAGACAGTTCTATTACCGGTGATAATACAATATAATAATACCTGGGAAAAGGACGATCCTTGAGAGCCGAAAACGTCACCGTCGGAGCTTCTGGAGACGAAAGTGTGAGGTTCTCCAGACGCTGCAGGGCCGAAATCGTCACTTCTTCCCAAACGAGCTCGAAATTATCTGTTGAAGAAAAGTAAACATATTGAGATAATTATCTAAATAAAAAATGCTGGAAATTACGTTAGATGGATAAAAACACCAGCACAATTCACCGCTGAAACAGTTTAAAACCAATTATTGTCTTCTGTGTTTTTCAATTTATTTTTTGCTCTATAAACGTCTCAAACACACACTATCTTTGTCGATAACATCAATAATGCACCTCGACATCGCGATATCAAAAATCTGACTACCACGCCAGTGATGCATGCGTCCACTCCCGGGGTTCGAACCCCGCTGATATATACTGAGTGGGTCTTTCACGTGTGACTAGGCGATCACGTTGACGGCGCCGACTCGACTTGAGATTGAAATTATCAACGTTAATTTCTCACAGGGCCACGCGCTGCGCGGTCCTTTACATAATATGTGCAACTGAAGAGCTCATTGCCCATGTATATTCCCCACATCAGCTACTAGTTATTGTTGTAGGCACACATTGTTGATATGTTATTATTGATATCGTTGTTTTTTTGCTCTATCGACATTCACTAACAGCACAATGAAATAGTTCGATATTACCAGGTAGTCCAGAACTACTATGAGATATGTCACAACAATTAGGCCTATCACAGTAGAAAACAATGTCTCGAATGTGGAGTCACAGTTATATAAACATACATGTATGTACACATAATATAATTTTATAGACGGCCGGTTACGTGATGGCCCTCAATAGTTTTTCAAATAGGCTTTTGATAGACGCTAGTTTAAATCTATTTCAAACTTCTTTACACACGATTATTTTCCATTCACTTTGAAGTATAAGTTACTGTCGTAAACTTTGTATCAAAGTGAACAAGACTACATAAGTCCAGGAGCTCCCGCGACGAATTAGAATTTGATTTAAGCAATTTTGTGTAGGGTTTTTAATGTAGTCCTAGGCTAGGTCAAAAATCAAGACGCAAGACAACTAGCTCAGTCTAAGAGTAAGATAAGAACTAGACAGTCTGTCAGAGATTGCAAACCTCCATTGAAATTAATGATCCTAATCAGTATCCCAGTAATGGTCTACCTATCTGGCTCGGTTTACCCGATATCAGGCCAATCGAGGTAACTAATAGCTGATTTACGGTCATTTTGAATTTGATATAAACTAGTTAAAAACTTAGGGTGCATCCTCCCCCGAAACCTCAAATTTTGTTTTATAGTAATGGACTAACATCTAACACAGTTTGCAAAATATTGGGCATGTGAAAGTAAATAATGGCCGATAGGGGGCCATTTTGAATTTGATCGAGTCAGAATTTTTCAAGATGCATCCTCAGCTGAAATCTCACATTTCATTATATAGTAATCGTCTAGCTATCTAGCACTGTTTACCAAATATCGGCCATGTGAAAGTGAATAATGGCCTAAAGGCGGCCATTTTGAATTTGATCAAGTCGAAATTTTCCAAGATGCATCCTCAGCTGAAATCTCACATTTCATTCTATAGTAATGGTCTAGCCATCTAGCACGGTTTACCAAATATCGCCCATGTGAAAGTGAATAATGGCCGATAGGAGGCCGTTTTGAATTTGATCAAGTCAAAATTTTTCAAGATGCATCCTCTCCTGAAATCTAACAATTTGTTTTATAGTAATGGTATAGCCATCTAGTACGGTTACCAAATAACAGCTATGTGAAAGTGAATAATGGCCGATAGGCGGCCATTTTGAATTTGATTGAGTCATTTTTTTTCAAGATGCATCCTCTCTTGTAATCTCACATTTTGTTTTATAGTAATGGTCCAGCTATCTAACACGGTTTACCAAATATCAGCAATGTGAAAGTAAATAGTGGCCGATAGGCGGCCTTTTTGAATTCGATTGAGTCGAAAGTTTTTAAAAGGCATCCTCTCCCGAAACGTCACATTTTGTTTTATAGTAATGGTCTAGCTATCTAGCACGGTTTACCTGATATCAGGCCTATCGAGGTAAATAATGCTGATTGTCGGCTATTTTGAATTCGTAAGTTAAAAATTTTCAGGGTGCATCCTCCCCAGAAAACTCACACTTTGTTTTATAGTAATCAGGTAATGGTCTAGCCATCTAGCACGGTTTACCAAATATCAGCCATGTGAAAATGAATAATGGCCGAAAAGGCGGCCATTTTAAATTTGATCAAGTCAAATTTTTTCAAGATGCATCCTCATCTGAAATCTCACATTTTGTTTTACAGTAATGGTCTAGCCATCTAGCACGGTTGACCAAATAACGGCCATGTGAAAGTGAATAATGGCCGATAAGCGGCCATTTTGAATTTTATCGTGTCAATTTTTTTCAAGATGCATCCTCTCCTGAATCACACATTTTGTTTTATAGTAATGGTCTAGCCATCTAGCACGGTTTACCAAATAACGGCCATGTGAATGTGAATAATGGCCGATTGGCGGCCATTTTGAACTTGGACGAGTTGAATTTTTTCAAAATGCATCCTCTCCTGAAGCCTTACAATTTGTTTTATAGTAATGGTGTAGATATCTTGAGCGGTTTTCATGATATTCCACAATATTAGGCCTGTCGAGGTGAATAATGGCTGATAGGCGGCCATTTTGAATTTTATCAACTTCGAATTTTTCAAGATGCATCCTCTCCTGAAACCTTACAATTTATTTGATATTAATGGTGTAGCTATCTTGAGCGGTTTTCATGATATTCCGCAATATCAGGCCTGTCGAGGTGAATAATGGCCGATAGGCGGCCATTTTTAATTTTATCGACTTGAAATTTTTCAAGATGCATCCTCTCCTGAAACCTCACAATTTGTTTTATAGTAATGGTGTAGCTATCTTGAGCGGTTTTCATGATATTCCGCAAAATCTTTCAGTCGGATTTACCGATGTTATAAATTAGGTCAAAGTGCTGGGTCAACTTCAAGGTCAAGGTCCAAAAACCTGAAAAGGCACAACTAGGGACCTTAGAGAACATGTATGTGCAATATGACTGTCATCGGCTCAGTACTTTTCGAGATCTGCTCCGGAAACGAAGTGCGCGTCAAAACGTCTAAATAGGTCATAGTTCTGAACCAGAAGTAGGTCAAAGTTCAAATACCCCAAAAGGCACAACTAGACCCCCTTGGGGTGTTGTGTGTAAAATTTGAAGACAATCGGACAAGTACTTTCAGAGATATGCTCCGGAAACGAATTGTTTACGGACGGCCCAACGGCCCAACGGCCCAACGCCGTCACATCATCATTTTCTCCTCTGCAACCTTGCGTATTGAATTCAGATTAAAAATATTTCAACCTGTCCATTAGCCACCTGGAAGTAACCCACATACCAAAAATTGTTATCCTAGCTTATTTTCTTACAAAGTTATAGGCAAAAGAAGAGGCCAAAAAAAACGGAGGTAGAATCCATAGCTCCCTTCGTCTCACCTACGGTGACGGCGGGAGCTAATAAAAATGAGCTGATTTTAGTAGTATAATATAATATACCGATATGAAATCTCATAGCGAAATAATTTTAATGGATTATATAATAACTATTTCTCATTCAATTAATTTTATTCTAAATATTCCATATATAATAGTGCATAATGCAACGTCAGAGTTCAAACCTTAAAGAGATAAGCTATGTAACCTAACGCGATCGCGGTAGCGAGACACAACTTCAAGTGGGTGAAAATTACTCATATTTTTTATATTTGAGATACTCATTTTATTCCCAATAACAGTGATTTAACCTCGTAATAAAGCAGATTAACCCTTTAAGCCCTCACGATGCATTAAAGCATCATTTTACATCTCTGAAAACAGACTTAATTTTCCTACAACCGAGGGTTTTAGAATGAAAATTCCCTTGAAACTGGTTCACAAATACATGACAATTTTCTTTATTTTTAAACCACATCAAATCATTATCAAATCCACTACAAGTCGAGAATTGCGACAGCAATTCGCGGCTTGTAGTGGATGAAGGTGACAATGGTAAACTCAGGCTTGAAAGGATTAACACATCTCTCTTCAGGATGTTACTTCACACTTCCTGGGTACTGAAAATCTAAAGAGTTTTCATGGATTACTCTTTGGTGATCGCATTTATCTTGAAAACACAAAAAGACAGCGCAGTCCGTATAAATATAAATAACCTAATTAATTCAATATCTCAAGCGTGCAAACTGTCCATATATGCAGTCAAAATGTAAGTACATTAACATCTTGTAATCAGGTAAATTTACTTCTTTGCCTTTTTTAATAATACTCAATCAATTTTCATTAATCTTCCGGCGTGGCGAGCTGTGGACAAAAAGACAAATTGGAGAAAACAAAGTGTCAACATATTCCCATGTTGTGCAGGGTGAACCACATACACTTTAACCCATAGATATGCTCTATATCTATGCTTTAACCAGTATAGTAATCCGGTGGCTTCAAACACGGCTACACAATAGCATTCTCACATAATAGCGGCAGCTTATGTATAGAGATTATTTGCCTATATCCCCTGGCTATGTCTTTCATTACCGCCTCGGTATATTTGCTGGCCCCAGGCAAAACAGCAATTCAGCCTGTCATTCTATTTCCCAGTGTTTTGTTGTTGCTATTAAATATTGACATCCCAGTAAACACAAAACATTTGTATAACTTTGTACAACGTTGGACCAACGTCGAAGACGTTGGGCCGGCGTTGTACAAATGTT
This sequence comes from Flabesymbios commensalis, assembly GCA_964017125.1. Lineage (NCBI taxonomy): Eukaryota > Metazoa > Annelida > Polychaeta > Terebellida > Flabelligeridae > Flabesymbios > Flabesymbios commensalis. The sequence continues at coordinate 46,149,588 of OZ024911.1, forward strand.
ATACAAATGTTTTTTTGTTTGCTGGGATGCTGGCCAACAAAGTAATCTTCACCAAAGTTGGCTCAACGCTGTTCAGACATCTGAGACGTTGACATCGGAGTTCACACGGCGTTGGATCGATGTCTCATGTTTTATTGTTGTTAAATATTGACATGTGTACACAATGATGTCTGACAGTCTGCTTTTACCAACATGATATAGTGGAACCCGATAAAAACGATCACATCAAAAAGCTGTTTTACATGGTTTTTTTTACTAATTTGAGTCTCTAGCTCTGCAATGCTATGAAGCTCATTGCTATGAAGCTCATTGACCTGATTTTGCAAAAATGTATCCGTCCACAAAATATGAAGACTGACTGCCTCAATAGAACTGGAAATTGAATACAATCCAACAAGCGGTTAAGAAGATGTCGCGTTTACAAAGGGCGGCGGCAGAGAATGGCAAACATTATAACTAACCATTCACAACAATTCATAATAATTGTAGAGGATGCTTAAAAATCCAACTCCGGCGAAACAAGCCTGACCTGAGAGATATTATTAATTTTGTGAGACTCTACCTATAATAATGTATTTTATTCGTACTCGTAGTACAGAAACAACCCCACATACTATACATAATTATCATGGGACACATTATTATCAGCCCTGTCCCGGCATTATCTAGGGCAGTATTAGTGGACCAGGCATGATTTGATCCGGTATATGTTCAGTCAAGTGGCAGTGGCGGGATTCGAGCTCACAACCTCCTACTACAATATCAGAGGCTCGAGCTCTAACCACTGCACCACCACGACCGGACACCACCAATTCCTGACAATTTTAATTTAACAATTTTACATGAAGAATCAATATTCGTCCAGTTAAGGGACACCACAAACATGTCATCAGCCCACACCCAGCAGACACAAGACGTTGAATCGATGTCGTTTTAACGTTGCACAACTGTCTACGACGCTGGATCTACGTTAAACCAACATTGATTCAACGTCTTGTGTCTGCAGGGCAGTGTTATACTGTATATTGCCGTGTACATGGTGGAAGAGATATGATATGAAGAACCAGCAGACCGTACTTAGTAACAGGCAAAACAAAACAGTCTGACGACGTTTGAAAATTGCTATTTCAATGATGAGCTATGGCTAAACATCAAAACAATGTTAGACAAGGACTTGTTTATATGTGACGGTAACATAACACAAATAATCTACAGGAACTCTGCATATTTTATCAGTGGTCAGGACGGGCGTATCCCAGTCCTGTGTATGACAAATTAGCCTTCCGCCAATCGCCGAAGATCAATATGAAATCATAACAAATACAGAAGAGAACAGTGTAAACACTTAGGACTGTTACAGTCAGAAAGCTGAATGAACACTCTCGTGTCAGGATGTGACGTCATTATGCCACGGGGAATTCCCTGCTGACATGACAAGGTGAAAAAATGGCCTCGTGAAAGCTTTCAGAGAAATACTTTCATGAGACGAGCTCAAGTGACCAATGCAAAACAGGTTGATGGATTTATGTGCATTTAAAATAACGTGGATCTGTAGATTAACAGTTGGTTGGTTACAGACACGATACCCAGTAGACACAAGACGTTGAATAAATATTGGCTTACCGTTGGTCCACCGAATACGATGCTGAACCAACGTTATAAACCAACATTGATTAATTCTCAGGTAACTCTACCCACAAGAGAATGTACTACTTGAGAATGTGAATGTCGAAAAATGAAAATGTGACGAACGATCAAAATATCTACACCAGAGTATGATGTCGAGTGGTTAGTCAAATAGTAACCACCGGTACTTCAATATAACGATATGAGATCTATTTAAAGGCATAATAAGCCCCATATCTCTTAGTCCTTAATGGGTTCTTCATTCACATTCCTTCATTCACCTCCACCTACGTTTGATGTATGATGGATGACACATACCTATGTCGTGTGATCCCAGCACACGAGCCACTCATCCATTGTTGGTTCAATGTTGGTCCACCGTCTACGACGCTGGCCCAACATTTAACCAACAATGGGTGAATGTCTCGTGTTTGCCGGGATGTATGAGAACTCCTGCGGTACTAAAGCTGTTCAACCACTGAAAATCAGGTATTCTTCATACATTAACCCTTCAAACGCCAAATTACTCAATGTGAATTTTCACCCACTGGAAGTTGTGTCTCGCTGACGCGATCCACAACTTCAAGTGAGTGAAAATCAGATTTGACAAAATGGAGGTCAACTGTTTTCAAATATCGCTGATTGATGTCACATTTTATCTTTACCATGTCTAAAATGTCGTTCTTAATGTGCTAATAAAAAATGAAAACCCGGAGATATGCGGCACCGGCGGTTAAAGGGTTAAAGGCAAAGCGTGTTACACAGCTGATTGACTAACTGTTTAAAATTGAGGTTTATCAAGCACATTTATCGACTGACACTACCCGGAATTTCAAGCCGATGAAAAAAAAATCGTTTTTTAACCTCGCGCTCAAAGAGTTAAAAAGGGTCGTGATGTGGCACATATCTATTGAATCATGTATGTCAAACAATTGTGAAATACGCTCATGCAAGAGGTCAATGTCAATAATGACGCCACCAAACGCAATGTGTGTGATCGGGTTGTATTATTTTAAGACATTGTGTCATTCACGGGGAGGTATATTATCGATTGTCTTAGCCTGTCAATCAATATGATTGACAGATACTGGCTGTAGTACTACTGTGGCGGTTATATAAACGCAAGGCATTCTTAATATCGTCATCATCACACGAACTTTCATAACGAATTCTAACTGATTAAATAAGGGCGGTGTATTTTATATTCAAGTAAAAAATATCTTCGACGCATGTCACCATTGCCATGATAATATAAATATATAAGCCCGCCTTGAGTGGCCCACCCACCTACCTCGGCTGATATAATATAGGCCGGATGATGCTCGAAATGGCCACCAATTTGACACGACCGCAGCTAATAGACTCGCAGAACCCTTAAACCTATATGATTATACGCGGTTCCGAGGCATTAAACAATATAAGCTATATTATTTAAAATTAATAAATTCAAGATGGCCACCAGAACTTCATGTTCGGTCGCACATGAAAACGGACAATAGGCCCTAAATTTTCCTAAATATACGAGGTTTCAAGACATTTTACCGAACATAAGCTTGATTTATAAAATCGATAAGATCGAGATGGCGCCGTCACAGCCTCGTTTTCTGTCGCACATGAAAAGGGACTTCGCCAATAGACTCGGTAGACCCCAAAAAAACTATTTTAGGGGTCCCAACTATTCTTCCAAACAGGGACGGAGGTATAAGCCGACAGCACATTGTTTATACCGGAGGAAGGAGATGATAATATATAATAAAATATGTAATAAATATTTATAATTTCCCGGTAGGTGAGGTATTGTTAAAGCGAAAAAAATAAACTGCTCTGAACTGAAAGAGTCATTGCTGCCAGCAGGCCTGTGCTCAGATGTTGAATTGGTGGTAAATATAATGAATGACCATGAGGAAATTCCGGGGACTGTGGTACTAAAAAAGGGGAGAAATCCGGGCTATGTGGTGGCCCAAGATATCCGAGAGGGGTGGGGATAGATTTTCAATTTAAATTTTGAATCAGATCCGTGCAATTTTTAAACTCATCAGACATACATCAGACAGACAGACAGACAGACAGACATACACACACAGAGACAGACAGTAATAGAGAGCTTCAGCCGAAGTAGCCGAGGGCTAAATTCAAGCTTCAAAATTAAAGGGAACAATGGCAGAGCGAATTATTTTAGAAATAGGCCACCACATATAGGTAAAAAAGCTTTTTTTTTATTGAAAATTGGAAAAGAAACCAATGATTCTTACAAAGAAAACAAAATGTGTCCGGGTGGTAATTTTGAATCTGATCCATGCAGAGTGAACAAGTGCGTCATGTACCCAGGGGAGGCCATTTTGAATCTAGTCAGTGCCATTTTGACAAATTTAGAGGTTGAATACGTGGTCTAAATTTAAAACGTTGAGTCAATCGCGCAAATTCCGTTACACTCACTTGAAGTTTGTGTCTCGCTGACGCGATTTACAACTTTAAGTGAGTGAAAATTATTCAGAAAATATAGTCAACTATTTTAAATCTTGCTGATTGTCATTGATAACATGTTTAAAATCTTACATATGAAGTAAAAACAAAACCAGAGTGTCAATGACACAGAAGCTCATCCTTAATTAGGGCAAGTTGACTACGAAGTAAAATTGCTGAAATCCGTGAGGCAGTACTATGCACATGCACGAGCTGTTTCAAATAAACTAAACAAAATTGAAATTGGATGAGAATTGAGGGAGAAGCATTTCTTGTGAATTGTGGACACAGTGCCCTAATTAGGTCTCAATTAGGTTATAAGTTAATTAATAATTAAAATTTCAGAAATCCGTAAGGAAGTTTAATGTACAGGCACAAGCTCTTTCAAACAAACCAAACAGAATTGAAATCGGATAAGAATTGAGGGAGGAGAAGAATTTCTTGTGAATTGTGGACAGACGACAGACCTCACACGATGGCATAAGCTCATCTAGGCCTGAAGGCCAGATGAGCTAAAAATGAACAAATGAATATAATCGTCATGAGTCACGGTTAAAAGCTCTCCCTGGAAACGATATATCTGACCAATGACGACCCAATCGTTGGCCGATGTATCAGCAAATAGGGCTATAGTAATGGGTTTATATTACCCGATGCTCCAGACACAACGGATTGGCGTGGTGGGTGGTGACCTCTGTATGTGACCTTGACCTGGGAAGGTCACACAGGGCAGACAACAGACACATTTGTCACGTGCTCTGACGTGTGTGCACGTGACACGCGTAACAGTTGTAACGTATATATATGGTTACTGGCCCAGAATCCTACCTAAAATAATGGTCATATTTTCGATTGTAGTTATAAAATACACAACACATTCTTTCTCAATGCTACATCTGGAATGTTATGCAAAATATCTGCATCTTATGAGTTTTCTAAAATATTTAAAAATGAGGTCTCAAAGAGTAAAAAAAAAGTAAAAAAAAATATGAAATTATTTTCATGCATGAGACCTTTTTTGGGGCAAACACACTCCTTAAGTATTCACTTCTTCGTGTCTGTATATCTCTGATGTTCCTTATACACACGGATAGAATCACCGTATAGTATGGTGTTTCACTGGGAAGCCACATGTCACATCACCTGATCCGTGTATACAAGGAATATCTATATTCCTTGGTGTATACAATGTCTTTGATAGAATCAGCAACATACGTAGAATATGAGAAAGGAGTGGGATGCAAATTAAAAAAAATACACAAAAGCGCACGTTTGCAACAAGTGGTGAAACTATAACTTCTCCCAGCAAACACAAGACATTGACCCAGTGTTTGGTAAATGTTGGGCCGGCGTCGTAGACGCTGGCCCAGCATTAATCAAACACTGGGTCAACGTCTTGTGTTTGCTGGCCTGGCCAGTCAGCTGAAGACAATCTCAACCGTATTAGCTCTAAGCTATTGACAGACTAGATGTTGAACGTTGAAGTGTTTAATAAGGAGCGAGTGCGAAGACCCAGAAATCTTTCATTGCCATAAATCCATATAATGCAATGTGAAGTAGGCCTTTTAATGTCCGCCTTAGAGAGCCACAAGCGTGAAAAAACGGCGTCAAATCCCTTTATATACAAAGCCACTTAAACCTTTCGGCAAACACTCAAGCGCTTCCTCAAGATATACCTTAAAGCTTCAGAAACATCATTCCATACGAGAAAGTCACAACTAACTACGACTAAAAAACACAGATCAAACATATTTATTTCTATTTAATGGCTTTTAGAACGCGAATTGTGACATGCTATATAGTGTATTACACAGCATACATGCGGCTATTGATCTAGAAGTACTGTCCCAGACAAGTACCCTTAACATTGTAAAGGTAGATTCTCAAGCACCCTTCATATTCTATAGGCGTGTTTTTACACAATACCTTGCCATACGTTAAATTATTTGAACCATACCCTGGATAATGCGGTAACAGTATTGAATTTAAGTCACATATTATTTTTTATCAAGCTCAACTGTCTTATTTTGTATGGTATGTGTCTTAACCCTATCAGCGCGCGGACCGACTTTAGACGTCAGATTCTGACGTCTATAAAGTCGATCCCACACTGAAAGAGTAAAATATTTATAATGGCCGTAACAGATAATATTCAAATGAAGCGGTAAAGCTAACCAAGATATTTATGATGATTTAAATTAAAATTTTTGTTTAGCTCATGGGCGTACTGACCCTTCTCCCACAAATATTTTTTTATATGTAACTGAAGGCCTTGAGCGGTCGGAGGTGTAAATCAATTTGTATTACTTTATGAGCTCCTAATGATTGTGAGTCAGGGGGGGGGTGGGGGAGTGGGGGCGAGCTATCAGTTTTCAGATATATATTCACGCTGCGAAATGTTATCAAGTTCGCGTAATTATAGTGGTTATTTTGCGAAGCAAAACATTTATAAACGTTCATTGTTATTAATTCACAAAATATTAAATTTCAATTTAAAATGGAGCTATTTATAAATGTAATGAATAACGTGTGATATTTGTCCTTTTTATTCATCCTCTCATATCAGATTGTTTTGATTGTTTTACGATGTTTTCTCGCATGGAAATCGTTTCAACATTGAACCAGTGCTGGCCCAACATGGATGTATTGTTAGGTAGACGATTATATTATGACAAATGTATTTTCAAATGAGGTGTACAATAAAGTGCGGCGATATAAATTTACACGTTGTTTCACACCTGCATCACTTTTTTATTTTAAGTGCACTCAAAAATAAGCCCGAGGGCATGCAGGGGTACAACAATATCGCACATTTAAAAGTTTTGATAATAAAATATACGATATTTATCGAGTAGGCCTAAAAGATAATAATATAAATAGAGCAGTCCTTTTGAAATCGCGCTGTTTACTGTATTCCATACGTATCACCACCGCAGTTATATTTTCCTAAATAACGACATTTTCTTGTTTGTTTGCTCAAAGTATTTGGACAAATCGGCCACAAGTCGGTCATTTTGGATATTATATTTTTTGTCATGGTATTATCTTTGTGTAATACCGGATTTATTTTATTTTATATTAATGCATGGATTATCGAATTATATGTCGAAATTGTCATGAATTAGTTATTTTTAAATCTGAACTGGCTATATATACATTATACGGTATAATTTTCAAGAGACGGACATTTTCTCGAAGTACACTGATATGAAAGTGGTGGTTGAACGGGTGTAGGAAGAACTACCAGTACTCAGAAAGGAAGTAAGTAGGTCAGAAATATAATGTCAATAAAACAAATGGTTGTCCGCATATCCCTCTAGAATGACCATAACTAAAAAAGCAAGGTAAAATATATGCATCAAATAAAATATGATTTTCTTTATTCGTTAAAGCAGAATTGTAATAGTTTCAATAAATATAAATAGAGCAGTACCAACCAACCAGAACATAACATTTTAGTAAATAGCTGCCTCGGAATCGGTCTCTCAGATCGGTAAGTTGTAAAAACTATATAGTTATGCAAATAACCCCCCCCCCCCCCCCCCACAAAAACATGCCAACATTGATAATAATATACCCTCTGAAAAAAACCCATAAAAAACCTGACGATATGATCGGAGATGCTTGATTACATGACATCTGAGTCTGGACAATTGATAATCATGATAATATTCGTGCACCACTAATTCTTGATGGAAAAATATTTGGTTCAGCCTAGGATAACTAATAAGACAAATTCAAATTTCATACTCAAACACAAAATGTATTATGTTTATGCGTATTATTTGTCACAGTAGCTTCCAGACTAATACAGCATTTACAAGATGTGATCATGACACTGGTACCATTTACTAGTGTAAATATATGTGCTCTGCATAATTATAGCATTATAATTATGTAAAGGTAAAAGTTATACGTTTGGAGCGACGAAAGCTTTTTATTATGGGCAGTTCAATCCCCACGTCACATTGCACTGTGTTATTACAGAACACGAAGAAAGTCAAAGATTTAGAAGGTAGTGTGACCTTCAGCTGCCGCCTCCCTCCCTTGTGAAGGAGCCACTCAGCGCCAAGCATTGCGTCACGTGATTATCTAAGAGGCATACGCTTAAAATAGTACATTATGGATTCGCACACGCTCGTGCATTAATTAAACTTTACCAGATCATATCACACTGGACAAGGAAATGTGAACAGCAATAGAAAGGTCAATGGATGACTTATATGAGTTTTTCAATCCTCATCTGAAGTTTTCAAAGGTCTAATCTGAAAGATTGAAATGTTAGCCAGTTAAACAACTGGAAAAACATGGCATTGAAAAACGGTCGAAAGAAAATTCCAATAGTTCCTGTCATGCCATTTACCCTGGATATCAGCGAGCGTAACCATGGTAACCATCGTAATGTGCCGATTATAAGTTCAGTTAAGCCTTTCGGTACAGGAACCAAGTTTAGACTTCAGAATCTGACGTCTAAGGCCCGAGTTCCACTACATTTGGAATATTCGCCCATCGTATACGACGCCGGCCCAACATTAGGCCAACGCCTCGTGTTTAATGTGTAGTCGTGCTAAGCGGTGTAAGGGGGCTACAAAATTTCTGTGAGACGCAGTGACAGATTCTTTCGCAGTTTTAGTAGATGTTGGCAACTATATACGAGAAAAAATGCCAACTAAATAACTGGCAAAAAACAAGTAGGCCTAATATGCAGAAACATTGAAAATAGCATGTACGTTATAGCAATATTATATACTAGTTTGATTATAAAAATAAAACATCTCTATCAATTTTTTTTTTAATAATTATTTTCACCCCATTTAATGTTTTTTTAGACATAAAATTGACAATATTTTTGTTCCACAAATCTCATCCATGATTAATGATCGAATTCCACGTTTGTCGCTGTCTGAGAGGATATCGCGAGAGGACGTTAATGGTACTTCTCCACTAAACACAAGACACTGACACGATGCTGGTTTAATTCCGGGCCGGCGTCGCAGACGGTGGGCCAGCATCAAACCAGAATTGTTTATTATTTGATAAACTGATTGTGTAGTTTCTTTCATTTGAAGAAGAAATAGAGTCGGCAATTTCAGCTTAAAATAATAGGAAAACACACTAGTACATAAAGGGTTAAAAGGGTAATTTTGTATTTCTCATGTGAGATTGGTAACAGGAGATGTCTGTCGGGATAATAATGGAAGGTATCAAGAGCATCAGAAAAAAACCTGTCTGCTATCAATTTCAATCAGAATTGATTATTACACACAGATACATGTATATAATTAATTTTGGTGGCGAGCATTTGGCGAAGGCATTGGTTGAGCTACAGTTCCCATCAAACAAGAAACCCCAAATCAATGCTGGACTAATGTTGGGCCAGCGTCGCAGACGCTGGCCCAACATTAGTCCGGCATTGGCTCACCGTCTGATGCTGACTGGGTTTATGAATAAACACAAGTAAATATGGCGAAGTCTACGTGTAACTGATACAGGAAATAAAGTTTATGTTCATTTACACATAAGCAAAAATCATTTTAATATAGAACCCAGCAAACGCAAGACTTGGACCCAATATTGTTTTCTGGTTGGGCCAGCCTCGCTGACGGTGGACCGACGATAGATCGGCATTGGGTCAACGTCTTGTGCTTGCTGGGAATAAATAAACTATAGTCTGAATAAATACATATCGAGAACATTGGAAAATTTGAGATCGTGTCAATTCTAAAGTGAATTATTAGTTTTATCCATATTAAATTTGACATTGATATCATTTAATTATAAACATTGTGAAAAAGCACCCTCACTGTAATAATTCAACCACTTACCATGCTTACAGGTGTATGCATCTAGATAAACAGTATTAAGTAAATTGAATTTAAATATATTTCACGGACATTGTGCCACTGTTATTTTTAACAATATACATGCACAATATATATTATTTATGTCAATGTTGTCAATTTGTTAAAAACCTTTTTTTATACGAGATAAAATAATTTATTTATAAATCGCACAGCAGCAGAAGTACATCAGGGTACCTAATACAAATATATCTCGATAATTCGTAGCCATCTGTGCACAAAAATTGTATTTACAAGTAACGTTTATTCGACCATTCTCATGTGTAAATATAATTTATCAAACATTATGATTGACAAATTTGTTTTAAATCTAAGAAAAATATAAGTAATTGTTACTATATCAGGAAAGTGGGTCGCTGAAGCAAGACACAAATAAAAAATGGTGAATTCCGTCAAACATGTCAAATGCTGCGCGTCCAGTGTTGAATAAAAAAACTACCCAAAACTAGACCAGAAAAACGTTGTCAGTCAGCGATGATGAGCGGTTTTTTCCTGTTGACTTCAGGTGAGAAATCACTTACTCCGAAATTCTCAGATTTCGTGTGAAAATGACACACGTGTATTTCGCCGTAATAACAAGTGTGCTCAAAACAGTAAGTAGTTTGCCTTGTGGGCGTCAGAGGCCGCCTACGTCATAAGAGGGGCGCATTATGGGTTCCCTGCCAGATACCACAGTTTACTACTGAAAACACAAGACACTAACTATATGCTGTTTTAATGTTGGTCCAACGTCGTAGACGGTGGGCCAACATTTAAACAACATTGGTTAAACGTCACGTGTTTACACTGCGGTTATACAACTAGAGGGGGGTATCCCACATTTTGAGAAGATTAAAATTTCAAGTCCTCCTTTCGGTTTTCTTTATTAATCCAATTTTTTTGTAAGTTTAAACTGCTGATATTATTTCATCCATTCTGCTTTGCAACAGTACATTTAATAGGAGCTGACTTAAGTAAATAATTTTGTAAATTAACGAATGGTTTTGAATGATAAAATTTAACCGAGCTTATTAGTGAATTTACGCAGTTTTTTTGCGGACGGACAGTATATAAACACACTTGAATTAAAACTGTAACATATTCTTATTTTTTTTACCGAAGAAAAATAAAATAATTTTATTAGAAAAGCGGAATGATTCATCAATTAAATTATACGTATAAAAATATATAATTACATAAATTGTCTAATGCTTCAGAAAATATGATGCCGATTATATAATTATACACCACTTCAAACATTACTATTAGGTAATCATTATTAATGGTGATCGCCGCTATATACTGCATGGATGAGTAATGAATTGTAGCCCACGGCACCGTCATCTTATATTTATAAGTCAATAATAGCCCCATTTTTCGGCTAATTAACCATAATTTCATGTGACTCATTTTCTCCAAACAAGGTAGTTTTTTGGTGTATATTCCTGCTATGAACCAAATTTACCACTTTTATATATATTTTGATATCAATCATTATCCAGCTTAATTTATTTAAATCTATATCCACTTGAAGTTGTGTCTCGCAACTTCAAGTGGGTGAATAGTCATTCACAAATCTTGATGTTTAAACACCACTTTCATTTCGTAATGTAACGGGTTAAAACGACTATAGTCGTGCTTGGCGGTGCAAGGGGTTAACCCTTACAGTGCGGGGATATCGACTTTAGACGTCAAAATCCGACGTCTGTAGACGTCAGATTCTGACGTCTAAAGTCGATCCCCACACTGTAAGAGTAAAAATACTTCTAATGAGCGTATACCCATAAAATAGGTATTCAAATGAATCGGTGAGAGCTAAATAAGACATTTATGATGCTTTCAAATTGAAAAAAAAACTTTGGTTGCGTAGTTTTTTTACAAATTAATTCAGCGCTTTAAGGGTTAAACATTTCAGTTTTTCTGTCGTATTTATCATATTTATGCACCACATAATATATTTTGAATAAAATATTTTGATTCATCACAATAATTCATCACCATTCTTGATATAACACACTTGTGTATTTTTTCATTTTAAATTCTGAATATTTTTATTAATCTTAATGTGTTGTCTTGTAGGGTAAAATCTTAAACTATGTGCATGATTCATTGAGAAGTTATGGGGTTTTAGGCGTTACGTAGAAAGCGCAAAAATGATTATAAAGTCGTAGGAGGAGGAAGTAACTAATGTCTTTGAGAAGTAATCAAACTCACAAGGCAAAAAATCGTACACCATTAAAGTGCTAAGTAGCCTCGATCAGCACTTAACCTTTTAGGGCCAAACACACTCTAATACTAGTGTATCTATCTCGAACAATTAAGCATATGAAAGTACGGTTCTGGAGAGAGTGAAATGTGTTTTTAATCGACAAGAATTATAAAAAATTAGGTTTCAAAAATAACAAAAAGATATTTTAAAGCAATTTCCAAACTTGGAAGTTGTATGCTACGGTGGCAAGACACAGTTTCAAGTGGGTGGAAATGTTGCCCCAAGGATGGTATTCTCCCCCCCCCCCCCCAGGCATTCCGAGGTATGAGCAATTTCCAGCGTCAGAGCCTAAAAATGTATCATCCGATACCCTTTTTAATTGTTTATCGAAGTATCGCTTTCTCTAATTTTATAGCTCCAGCGATGGGAATGGTTCTGTAGAAACCGGTTTTACATAGACAAATGTGTATGATGATTCCCCGGAAAATGGCTCACATTACGACTGTAGTTGATGATGTCTATGACGCGGGGATTTGTGGGGCGCCTTTGTCCCGCGTATTATGAACAGTGGACTGTCCCTTTCACAGTCTTGTTAGCGGGGATAGCAAATCTCTTCACCATTCACGACGTGCTGCGATAACAACAGCATATCTACAGCACAGCAAACACCAGACATTGGCCCAATGCTGGGTTAGCATTGGGCCATTGTCTGCGACCCAGCATTGGGACAAACTGTACTCTGTCATAACGTAACGTGAACCAACAAAATTATCGGTCTGATTGCGGTCATCCCCTTTAAGATAACATGTAAAGTAATACATAGAACGAGTAAATGTAGGGTCTACACAATAAAAAATATGATTAGGGGCCTACATCACCTTTAAGTCCTTGAGACCATTGGGATCCTGATGAGAAGAAGTACTCTAATCTATAGCTCATTCAAACTGACGGATGTCATCAATTTGGAAACGACACCAAATTAGAACCAGCGATAAAAAGTGATTTAACATCACATAATCTCCTCCTAATAGGAAGGTGTTAATTATCAGTTTAGGTGTTAAATCCTTGACGGTGTTAATCCCATGTTATCATTGCAGGACACCGGATTGTGCATCCTGTCAGACTGTCCCCTGTCCAGGGCAGGAATGTGTAAGCACGTGTTGACTGACCCTCATCACAGATCCCCCAGCAAAGACGGGACGTTGAACCAATGTTGTTTTAATGTTGGCCCACTGTCTGCGACGCTGGGCCAGCATCAAAACAACATTGGGTCAATGGCTCATGTTTGCTGGTCCCCTCCCTCATGCACACGCCGCCAGCAACCAGGCCATAACCCACATCCCAGCAAACATGGCACGCTCACCCAATGTTGGTTTAATGTTGGGCCAGCGTCGCAGACGTTGGTCCAACAATGAACCAGCATTGGGTCAATGTCTCGTGCTCACTGGGATGCACCATCAACAAATGATCTGTCCAAACTGATCAAATGCAACATAAGATTACAGTCTACAGCGACACAACATCAAGTGAATTCAAGTTGTTGGAGTCTTATATATTTGACTCTAAAAACAGTTGTAAATATTGTTGATTAGGCCATATTTTTCATTCAAGGGCGTTGCTTCATGTGCACTGCTAATAAACGGGTTTTTAAAACTACTGAAGCATTTCAAGGGTGAATCTTTTGCCTACTGTAGGTGGTATATTTTAAAAGATGATTGCATTTACGTTTTATTAATGACGACAAAACGAATAAAAATATGATAATCATACAGCAAAAAAATTTGTTTCAGAAATCTAATATATTTCACATTACCTACAATTATTTTTAAATTATTTCAAAGTTATCATATCATTATTTTATTGTCATTTCAAAGTTTAATTTCTTTCCAACGGTACTTGGATGGTGGACACCTGAAAGCTATCATTAATAGCACGTGAACCACGTGCCACCAAATCCAAACTACACCACAATGTCATTTTTAAAATACCCTACTTTATATCATCCCCCCCCCCCCATAAAAAAATCCAGTAAACTGATTGTTAACCGCTTTTAATAGTAGACAATAACATTATATTTTAAAAGTTTTTTCCGTTGATCAGTGAATGGACAAATCTTACAACTAACTGTACTCACTAATGACCAGCTGGTCAACGACAATTACCCGCCAAATTGACCACCGCTATGATACTGTTACGGCGTGAAACAAAGCCACCATGAGAAACCCCCTCAGGATTTGCAAATAGTTGGTCTCAAATTAAACAATTATGATTAATTTTCACCCTCTTGAAGGTGGGGTTTAAGTGGGGGGGAATTTAAATTCTATATCTTAGCCATTTGAGCGGTAAGCGATCAGCGCCGATCCTGAACTGAACTGATCCACATATAGGGCCTAGCTATATTTCGTCCTCTTGGATATGAAAGGGTGTATCTGCCACTTTACAAAGTGGCAGATACACCCTTTCATATCCAAGGGGACGACTTATTGCGCACATTCTGTTGACCCGTGTCCATCATCAACCATCACAGTACAGTCTGCACACAGTGATTCTGTTTGTTGACACGTTTCTTTGAATTGTGGAAAATAACCCCAGCAAACACAGAGACGTTGAACCAGATATGATTGGCCCAACATTAAACCACCATTGATTCAGTGTCTCGTGTGGCTGAGACATGAAAGAAGTAAACATACCAGATGTTGAAGCAATGTTGGGTAGATGTTAATCGACATTGGTTCAACGTTTCGTGCTTGCTGGGATTTTCGGGATCCGGTTTTTGTGGAATTTTCCGATTACTGAAACCTGAAGGCTGTGATACTTCATCATCAGATTGACATGCAAATATCAACTAGGTTTTCGAACCCAGCATTCAGTGATAAAAATGAAATGAATCGGGCTTTAGGCCACCTTTGTGCACAAATAGGCTAAACTGGGCCAGGAGAACCTCTTGAGAATGGTGAGATGATTGAGATGACACTGTCCTCCAGACACAGGATTCGAGATTCGAGCCCTGGCGGTCTGAGGCCGAGCACGCTACCTCTCGGTCACGGAGGCTCCCCACAATACTGACTTTCACACGTGGATGGGGAAGAAACATTTTTGTTTCTTTCAAACCGCCGAGACCGGGAACCGAACCCCGAACTCTGGCGTGAAAGGCAGCGGTGCTAACCACTACCCTAGGGCCCCCGCCCAGCATTCAGTGATAGTCCAGGAACCAAGGGGTGTTTGCTTAGAAAAATGGCCCCGAAATCACCCACCTGTTTTTGATAGTAGACCACCAAGGGCACATTTTTAGCGAGGGTGGACATTCTGAAACCCGGCAGTAAGTGAGGTATTCATGATTTTGTATGACCTTTACGGAGGAAATTACATGTATTTTATTGTTACCTTGATTAACCCTTTCACCACTGAAGCCCGTTTTTGTTTGCTGAAAGCTATGGCATTCAGCAAACAAAAACGGGCTTCAGTGGTGAAAGGGTTGGTCACATATCGAATATGAAAGGGTTCATCTGCCACTTTACCCTGTAAATCAGGGTGATTTTGTAAATCACCCTGATTTACAAAATTCCAACCATATACATGTACAGGATAGACTACCAGTACTATGCTATCGTCTGGTGTCTTTGTTAGACGGTAAATGCAAAATAACTATTATACAAATAACTATTATTTGTCAGGAAACAAAAATAAATTGATACAAGTAGATCATGAAAATCTGTCTATTAACAAATGTATCAGGCTACATTTAAAAACAAAGAAATATACTTCAGTAAAACTAAATGGAGAGAAACGGTATATTATCATGATTATACAATAATTACTTTACTTGAAACTCAACAGAAGGACATGATAAAAGAGGAAATTGACGACAGTATGAGGTGATGGGATTTGATGAAATGCAATATGATCCAGATCATTAAATACATTGAATTGTACAGCCTTGCATTTTACTATATCGCATTATGGTAAAACTTGCTGTACTTTAATCAGAAGGTAATAATAGTGTAAGTGAAGGTGTGGTACAATATAATAGAACATAATACCGTATGGTCACTATGGTGCGATGTCACTAAATGTAACGTCATCCAAAAACACTATACTGTATTTCATCGCTTTACTGTACAGTGCAATGCAATGATGATGTACTGTATTACGGTGCAGCGTAATACTAACAACTTTATATAGAAAGTTATTGGCAATACGATACAATGCATTGCAGTAATCTCGGCCCGTATTCTCGTACAAGTTACGATATATCGTAGGCTTCTGATTGGTCGAGATGGCCATCTCGACCAATCAGAAACCTACGATATATCGTAACTTGTACGAGAATACGGGTCAGATCTCTAATAAACTGCAAGAAGATCGCCTGCATGGTACACAGTGTCGTCTTTTACTAAGGAGGGATTGTGTTTATAGACAGAGCTGATTCAAATTCACTGAATATTAATGAGGTGTGTGGGCTGTTGTCATTGATACGCGTTTTCTGGGGGCTGTACAGGTATCAATACCATCAGGTGTGCTTGTTGATAGGTATGGTGTATCACTGTGAGCAAGCGGACAGCCAACAGGCCGAGATAATTTATTTCACATACATTTTGGGAGAATTAGATTCAACACGTTTTCCTACAATACAATAAATTGTAATTAATCTGGCATATTATTTCAACCCTCTAGATGCAACAATTATTTTTAACGCACAAAGTTTAGCCACCAAAAATATTTCTCAGCTGTTAATCAGGAAAATAATGCCATCAGGAGCTTTAAAAAATAGTATGCTGTACCGAAGTGTTTTATCGCATTACATCGCATACAATGACATGTCAAAAACCCTTTCATATCAAACGCTTTATCGCTGAAATTCATCTCGCATCAAATGGTAGAGGCATGTGCATTCAGAGCACAACAGACTTTTTTTAAATTGTGTTATCTATTATGTCATACATCCATCTTTAAGAACCACTAACATACTGTACATATATTAGTATACTTTTAAATCTATATGAATATGCTTAAGTTTATTATGTACATGGAAAATGTACATGGAAAATAAACCGATGCCTCGTTATGATATATCAATAAAAGTGATTATAATAATAATACCAGTAGTGTAATCATGATAAATGATCAGTCTGACTGAAATTGATGAGATGAGCCGATCAAGCTAAATTATTAACCTGTCACCCGGATTTATAAGTTATGTTATGTAAATTTTCACCAACTTGAAGCTGTGTCCCACTACGTTGCCCCACAACTTCATGTGGATGTGAAGTATATTTTTTGTTCAATTTGAGATCAAACATTTCAAATCTTGATGTTTAAACACTCATTTAATTCCCAATAACAGTCATTCAACCTGCTAGTAAAATACATTAACAAACACTCTAGTTGAGCTTATAAGGCTGAAAAATATTTGCATAAACCATGGAGACCAAAGGGCTTTTTCAATTTGAAATTCTCATAAATGTATTAGTCAGCTCTTTCCGCTTCATTTGAATAACTATACGGTCATTATAAATTTGTTATTTATTTCAGTTCGGGGACTATCTGTAGACGTCATAATCTGACGTCTACAGACGTCAGATTCTGACGTCTAAAGACGGTCCCCGCACTGAAAGGGTTAAACGCGCTTAAAAGGTTAACAAATATCATTATCACTGTGATGTAGACAGACAGACAGATATTTTATTGACAGAAAGAAAGTCAATTCAGACTTATTTGTCATAGAAATAAGAGAGATATATGTACATGTATATACAAGATTGTTAATTTGTTAAAATATTGTGTGGTAGTTATGTACGAAGAGTAAACGTATAACTATTTAAAAATATATTTTTTTACCTTTTTACTTCAAACATTTTTATTGATTGTAGTCAGCTATATAAATTTAGCCTATTCGATAGAAGAACAAGACGTGTTTTATGTTCAAATTTGTAAATGTCTATTAAAATATATATTTATAAATTTGATCACTTTCAAGTTTAAACCTTTTATTGATTGTGTGATAGACGTGCACGTGGTGTAATATATCCAGGGGCTGATTCATTGCTTACATAAGCATACTGATTTAAACAACATTCATAGAACCAATAATAAAGTACTAGATTGTGATGTGCCTGCCATAACCATATAAATATATTATGTAACAAGGCAAAATGGCTGCCTCAAATTGTAAAAGGTTATAGAAAAAAAGTTATAGAAAAAAAGCAGGTCAATCCGGTACGCTGCAGCCAATGATACTTACGACATTCTGCGACATTCACATGAAGTGATTGTGATAATAAGCCATAGTGTAGATTACACCACGCAGTAAGATTGGGTCCTTCGACCACGCAAATGTCCATTTACTATTTTAATGCTTGCTGGGGATTAATAAGTAAATACATGTGCTGCCATGCAGAAGGTTGTAAACCAAACTAAATATTAATTCTCATTGATAAAGCTATTAATATAAGCTGATATTTAGATAATCCTGGAAGCAGTGTTTTTAATTTAGCTACTTTTGATATAAATGTTAAGAGCGACTGAATAGGACATGCAGTTTTCATGGTCAGCTCCATAACCATAACGTGGGAGTCTACTCCTGACAAATTAACGCCGGCATATTGTAACCACATGACGTAAAATATATATATATATATATACATTTGAAACTACCTTATCATTGGGTCTTACTTTCGTATACCTAAATATTGGGTCTTTTTACAACAACACAATTTAGTTACATTTAATTATTATTTCTAAAATACAATCCGGGGATGATGGTGGCCACCCCAATCTGTAATTGTCCGACATTTAGTTTTTTTTAATGATAGGAATTATTGGGGTAGGTAATTCCCAATAATAATATATAAAAATATAAAAGTATAATATATAAAAAGTATATATATTATATTCTCTGTCATTCAGTGATGTAGATTTTTTGTAGTGATGTATATTTAGTAATGCCAAGCAGTACCATTTACATATTTAGTAATTTTTGTTTAAAAGTTTTAAAAAAGTGATCTAACTTCTAAGATAAGTCCACCACTCATAGTATCAAGATGCTGTAGATCTAAGAATATTCGTCAGTTTTTAATTTTCGCGAGGAGGACAAATTCGCGAATTCATGAATCTCTCGAAAACTATTATTATAATAGCGCTATTAAAAAAAATTAAAATTCGCGAATTCTAAACTTCGTGAAAAGTCGCAATTCTCGACTTGTAGTGAATGAAGATGACTTGAAGTGGGTGGCAAATAAAAACAAATGTATCGTAATTATTAAGACAGTTCCATGAAAATGTTCGTTCTGAAACCCCTATATGTAGGAAATTCTTCAAATATACAAAATGATGCTTTTATGCATCGTAACGATTTGAAGGGTTTTAAATTCTGTCACGCTGCATGCAAATAACCTACTGTCATGATAAAGTGAACACCGAGTGACATTTGTAAATCCCAAACAAAGCTGACCCTGGTTTGGTGTTGGATTTAATTGCATATAATGATAATGTAGCTCCGCGTGGCAATGAAAAAACAAGCGTCTAATTTTAAACCACTGTATATTACGTCATGCTATCACACTAATTAGACCCATGTCTAATTGTTTTTATTACTGAAATAATTTTTCATCACTCAGAGAGCGAGATCGTGGTTTTTTTTGCAAAATGGCAAGGAATATGTTTTTTCACCAGTTAGACCTCAAGGTGAGTGACAGCTGACAGGCGTGGCTTAATTGTTAAATATAATATGGCAGAGTCGTGATTGTATGTCACGTGACAGAAGCAGGAGGTTGGAGTAGAGGGGCGGGAGGGGGGGGGGGGGCTGACCAGACACCAGACGCATCACAACCCTCCCCCCCCCCCCCGAACATAAATCTCCACACAGATTCTACCTGTCATTTCTACATCAAACAAAACACAATCACCATGCACTAATTCAATGCTGGGCCAACATCACAGACGTTTGCCCAGCATTGAACCAGCACTGAGCCGCATTTTACTTTCTCACCACAATGGAAAAATCCCAGCAAACACGAGACGATTAACCAATGTTGATTTAATGTTGGCCCAGCGTCAGAAACGCTGCGCCAACGGTAAATCAACATTGGTTCAGCGTCTTCTGGGATCACACTTCTGGCCCACCATTCAGCCAGCATTGGGCCGACATTTCCATTTATTCTGGGTACTACATCATGCCAGCATCCCTCGCCCCTCATCCATCACCCAGATGTCATCCAAACATCTCTCTATTCTCTACATCAGAGCTTTCAACAATAGAATACAAGAATCAGCCAGCTTTGATTCAGCTTTCATTCACCTTGAAGACGCCTCTGGTTACGGTAGCCAAAAAGGTGTTTGTTTTCAC
The DNA here is from genome assembly GCA_964017125.1 of Flabesymbios commensalis. Lineage (NCBI taxonomy): Eukaryota > Metazoa > Annelida > Polychaeta > Terebellida > Flabelligeridae > Flabesymbios > Flabesymbios commensalis. Next base: position 46,170,070 of record OZ024911.1, read on the forward strand.
GACCAATCAATTATTTATGAAAAACGATCCATATTTCAATATTTGATGACATTCGCCTTTTATTTATTCATGTTTTATACGAAAAATATAATACATTGTACAGTCATCACTGCTAACTGCCAACATGTACTGTGTACTACCTTTCATTTATTTACCATCTGGGTATACGTTTTATATTCTGTATGGATTTGCGATTATTTTTCAGTTTGGTTTGATCTTTTTCCCATAGTTTTTTTAATGCATAATAATAATAATAATAATAATATTACCAAAATGTTGCCTAATGAGTGCTCATCATAATAAGTTACCGTATGTTGCTTCATGAATGCATAGTAATAGACAGACATTAATTCATTGAGGACAGGAAGTCTATGTAGATTTATAATGCGTCAATCAAATCTTGTACTAAAAATAAATGATTATGTAAGATATATGCACATGTATTAAGTAACTAGAGTTATGTTGTGGTAAGCATGGTAATGCTTAGAGTTATAAAAAGAGTAGCAAAAAATAGACGCTGGAAAAATAAGTTACTAAATGTTGCTGGAATAATATAATACGAATTATTATTGATAATCACATGGAAATATATTTAAATTGTTCAGAAGCGTATAATATATATTTTTTTTAATAGATTGCATGATTGTGAAACCTTATAATTCAAAGCACAATTGTTTATTTCAGAGAGTGTACGATATCACTTAGCAAACCAATGTGCGATAAGTATACAATTATTATCGTCAAATACCATTATTACTCAAAAATAAGTACAGCTAATTTTTAAAACGTTGTTCAAAACGACATATATAAAGACAATTACAACAAATCAACATACCGTATTTATTCCAATGAACGCCCTGGGCGTTAATTAGAATATCCGCTGAGGCTAGGGGGGGGGGGGGAGGGGGGGGGGGGTGGCTTATTAGAGTAGTTTTTTTATGTCTATATCGTCACCTGATTATTACACTATTCTGCGTTATAGTTGCAGATAGAATAATGTAGGTAACGATATAGTATACTCTGATCGTGCATTTTATTTGCAAATCAGGGCAGTGGGCGTTTATTGGAATATGGGCGTTTATTAGAACAAAAATACGGTATGTGGATTGTATTGGTAAGATATACTATTGTGCTTTCCAGGAATTTAAAAATGATAAAATTATAATGTTTAAAAATAGATTTTTTTTTAAATTTTAAACATAAGCGAATAATTTTTCAGTGTTTATTCCTTCATCAATCATGGTCAGATGTATGTGTTTGTTGGTCTGTTTCCCTTGAAACCATCGAGCCTATATATACCTGTACATACAGGCCACAACTCATATGTAGACAGACGCTGTAATATTAGGTGTTAATTCTTTCCCACGGAAACATTCATTAGTCGTTCACCTTATCCACCTATAGACTCAGGGGGTCCAGACAAAAATAAACTGACATTAGTCAAACGTTGATTCATTATTGGCCCAACATCGCAGACATTGGCCCAATAATGAATCAACGTTTGAGGGCAGGTGTCACCCCGGTCTGTACGCTGACCTACTCAAAGCCACGACAATTTGGAAAGAATTAGCGCCTGCAACGGATTTATGGGAAACGCACGGGTGAGGTCTGCCCAAGGATTGGGGAAATTAGCCACTTCCGATTCACCGGTCGCGCAGGATGACCTTGACGGGGTCAAACGGAGGTCAGACGTCTGGCTTCCGGTCTGTGATGCCGCGTCAGGCATGCTTCCTTCAGACACATATTAAGCGGGTTAGTGATGTGTGAATAACAAGTAAATTCAAATAAAAATGGCTGGCGTTTTTAGTTTGAGCAGAGCTCTTAGTATGCAAGATATCTGGTTTTAATGAATGAATGAATGAATGAATGAATGAATGAATGAATGAATGAATGAATGAATGAATGAATGAATGAATGAATGAATGAATGAATGAATGAATGAATGAATATCATGTGTACTTGCAACCCGACTGGAGATCCACATCGATCCTGTTATTCCTACTTATACATGGATACGAATGTACGGTTTGACAAGTCTGTTTTATTTCCCTAAAAACATGTTTTAAACTCGTTTTTCAGAAACACGAATTTAAACGTGTCTTTAACGAATTATGACGTTAAGACTCTTAATTACAGACTAATCAATATAAACAATTAAATTCAACTATTTATTCAGCATAAATATATACAAATATAAATAATATTTTTGTTTCTCATCACATCACTAATAGAAGGGGAATTCAATTTTTTTGATAAAATTGTAAATATAATTCGAAAACAGAACTACATTTCTTGATAAAATAATCGCAGTAAATTTACAGCGTAGTAAATTAAGGCAAACATGAGATTTATTTGCGTGAAGAAAACTATTCTCCCTTATTCAAAGATAATGTATTTAAAAGCAGTAAGTCCAGTAAAAACAACACATTTGTATAACATTTATACAACGTCGGCCCAATGTTTTAGACGCTGGTCCAACATCGCATAAATGTTATACAAATGTTTTGTGTTTGCTGGGAAGTGCTAATTTCACATCACCCGATGGTATATTTGCATATTAAAGCAGATTTATTATCCCATTAGGGAATGAAACACGCCCAGCTCTGACGTGTGAGTCAGACACATGGTCACGTGACATAGTAGATAGCCAACCACAGGTAAGAAAACGGTGAGCAGTTTAAAGAAGAAAAGATGTCGCAATAACGATAAAAATGGTGCAATCTCTATCACACGTTTAAATATAAACTGCGATTTTAAATTTATCCTTAAATAAACAACATTTCTTATTCTTGAAGCCACATCTGTTATTTAGTTGAACAAACATTATCTCACACTTTGGCTTGAAAGAATACACATTTTAAAGTTACATAAATTATCACAATACATTACGAAAATAAAATTAAACAGTTATAATGCATACATTTTATTTCTGATTTAAATGTATAATTAACCATGGTAAATTCGATTATCTCAAGTGATTATTAAGAACTCTTTGTTTTTTATGTAAAAAATGTCAATATCACGTTGAGGAATTACCTTTGCAAAATGTGAATTGAAGCACCTGTTCAATTTGTGGATCTAATTATTATCAAACAGGTATATAGCTCAAAAATAAGCAGCAACGACAGGATTAAAGTTGACCTTTAATTAAAACGTAAAGTTATTTGACTAGAATGTTCTCCCTCTTGAAGTTGTGGAAGGCGTCAAGTGTACGTTAAAATAATAAGATTTGTTAAAATATCATCCATATTTAAATCTTGCTGAGTGAAGACATGTATACCGTACGTACGTTTCCCCTTTTGAATATATTATATAACATGATATAAAAAAAAAGTTTAAAAACGACTGTAGTCGTGATTGGATCTCAAAGGGTTAATCTTTCAGTGCGGGGATCGACTTTAGACGTCAGAGTCTAACGTCTAAAGTCGATCCCCGCGAAAAAATAGTATAATGACCGTAGACACATAGAAATGTTCGCTTTCTGTACAATCATGGCATTACCGCGACGGAAGGAAGCCCAAAGTTGGGACTATATGCTATTCACTTATCGAATGACTCCAGGGGTTCTTTATGGTGCATAACACCATAGACAGCACTGCACACGCAGTCCATTCAACAGTTTAAAGCACTGTATATCCACATTCCCGATGACAAACAGCCGACCCGGGATTCGAACCCAGTACCTCTGAGTTTCGAGCCACAACCGGGATAAATGAGCCATCAGGGCCAGGGCCGGTCGAGATGGGGGTCGGTACGTTTTCACTTAAAACGTTTTGGGTCGCAGGTTACCTTAAACCACAATATGGTTTACGATTGCATCTGGTTTGAAATTTTCTTTAAAATGTAAGTGATTATACGATCCTAGTCGGTTAAAACAGCTATAGTTTACAAGAAACAGAACTTAAATACGGATCCAGATCTGAATCCCAAATGTTTATATATTGATCGAGCCGTAAATGATTCAACACTGCCACAATATAGACGTAATAAAATTACAAAATTCATGACACTTTAGATATTAAATTTGACACTGTCTTCTGAATGAATTATTTGATGAGTTTGTTGTTAGAATATTAATTAATTTATGGAAGATGATCGTACTAAGAAAGAGAGCTAATTAATTTCTGTCACACAAAAGTTGTCGTGACAAATTTTATAGCACGGGGTTTCTGTTATACATTTGTATATTATATATTTCAATAATTTTGAATCAGTCGAGAAATAAACATATGAATGAATGAATGAATGAATGAATGAATGAATGAATGAATGAATGAATGAATGAATGAATGAATGAATGAATGAATGAATGAATGAATGGATGAATGAATGAATGAATGGATGAATGAATGAATTAACGAATACTTTAGGCCACTTTTGTTCACATATGTATACAGGCTAAACTGGGTCAAGAGAACCCCTTAGGGTCTGACCTTCAGACACAGGATTCAAAATTAAACACCTGGTGGAGATCGAACGCACGGTTACGGATTCTCCCTACAATACTAATTTTTTACATTCGAACGGTGGAGAAAAAATATATTTCTTTGAAACCTGAATAGCAGGAGCGGAGAGCGAGCCCCGAACTCCGGCGTGACAAGCTATAGCTATAACTACTACACCCGCTTACTTTACAATTAAAATAAACGGTTGAACGTGAATAAATTACTTATCTTATCATTCTATACGTTAAGTGCAATCTCAACAAGGAAAACTATGTATACTGTAATAATTATATGCATGAATTAATGATTGTACTGATAAAATCTAAACCCAACTACCTCAAATTATTCAAAATATTTTATATGAAAGAACTTCCCGCACGTGGACATGTTATCAAGCAACGAATTGAAATAAATGTTCTCAAAATAATATTACGAAAGTTCTACATAAAATACTTCCCACACATTATCTGATTGTGGCCTTAGTGACGTTTGTTTTTATATGCTTGTGTTTCAGTACTAAATTTATCACAAACTTATTCGGACATTATTCTAGAGAATGAATTAATGAAGATTGTTTATTCACCAAAATGCCCAGATATTTTTGCCTTAATAAATTTCAACATAAGACACTCCCCACAGATTATATTTAATATTGTTTGCTTTTATATGCTTAGTATATTTTGTCAATTAAATTCATCTGAAATAATTAGTACATTATTAGCGAATGAATTATTAACGAAGTTTGTTTATTTTGCCTGGTATGCCCAGATATATTTGTCTTTGTTTTTTTAGTCAGTGTTCATGTTCCAAGGGCAGTCATAATCATCATATATAATGCCTGGATGACCTTAATGATAATATGTCCGCGCTAACACTTTTCTAAATGTAAGAGAATTGAACACACACTTGAACTGACATTTCGCGTTAAGATATGCTGTTTCTGGTAATTATAAATTATATAAAATTAGCAAAATCAACATTAAAATTGTAAATAATATCTGAAAAAATAGTTCTAATAAAAAAAGCAACACTTATGTGGGTAATTGTTTCAAGGTGTTAGGAGGCGTAGAGGTGGTCAGTTAGCCTGGTCAGTATTAGCCAGGTGTGAGCCTGACCACGTGGAGGGGGTGAGATGCCGTGCACCCCTCCCCACCCCACCCATGCAGCCTGCCACCCCCCGGGCAGGCCTTGATCTAGGGTCCCCATGTCTAGACAGGGTGGGCACCTATTAACACAACTAAATTATGGGGTGGCAACGTAAATGGGTTTTAATAAAATACGATATTTTTTCTACAAAATTTGAATAAACAGTAAATTGTTATCGTGGGGCAGCTTTGGAATATATTCGATTACATTTTTTTCTGTTAAGATGTCCATTTTCCATTTATTATACATAAACATTTGCATGTGTAATGTAGGCCTAATCTATAGATGGATCTGCTCCCAGCGACTATAGACATTAAATACACATTTTTTTCTGTTATTTTTATACCACATGAATTAAAATTTAATTAATAACGTACTTGATAGGAGCATGATGAGATAATAGGTTGCAGCTCAAACTAACACTTTAATAGGAGAAATTTAGGACCTTTTATCCCATATATTCCTGAGCACACATAATGCTATATTTTAATTAAGGGTGTATATCTAATATGAGTGTTTGCACGCTGCACGTTGGCGCTTACCTGCAGATTCTAACACGGATGATGATGGTGATGATGCAGGAGTTGAGGTAAGTGCCAGATAGGCGCCTGTGATCACACCAGCGATGACCAGTGATGACCGGTGTCCAGTATACAGCCGCACGTATACATGTGACCCTAACTTACCCGCCGTCACACGGCGCGACCAGACCGAGGCGGCCCAGCAGGGGGAGGGAGGGGGACACTTTAAAAAAAGAGGTCATCACCTGCTGATTGGCTGGCGAGTGGTGTGTGGGCGTGGCTTTTGATAGACGTGTGCGGCATATATCACGTGTGACAGCTCGTGACGGCGGCGCCATAACAGGGGATGTGACATTTACCCCCCTCTCTCCTGCTGGCCTGGGCCGCGCTGTAACAACGGTTACGAGCCATATCCAGGCCCAGTGTTAACAACTGTTAAGTCAAAATGTAATTGATATCAGCGACATAATACAAGTCTCAAATGAAGGTAAAAAGGCATGAAATGTACGAACTATAGAAATAGCTACAGTATAATACACGCATATCAATTGATCAGTTACAACAATACACTGATATTTTTTAGACATATAGCTGTATTATGTGAGGTCGGTACAATAATGACATGTTGATACCAATGAAATAAACAAACTTGAACCCATCAAACCAAGGATTTTAGTAAACGACAAAGTACCAAAATATGTACCTTCCATCCACTGTGGCGATTAGAATACTCATTCTAGCAAACACGAGATATGGCCCAATGTTGGGTTATAGTTGGGCCAGCGTCTAACACTGGGCCAGCGTCTCGTGTTTGATGGGATCAGACAAACAAATATGTTGGAAAGAGGTTGATTTAATGTTAAACCAAGTAGACTATGTATCTTCATCTATCCAGTTGTCTGCTACCGGCGGACTCAGACCAGTGGTCTGACTGTCAGACATGATGAGGCAAGATGCAGACTAAGGCACAGTGGCAACATTCAGCACTGATTTTAAAACAACATAGGGTCACATTTTGATGGTTTAAAGTTTAATTGATGTTAACTTCATTTTAAAAGCAATCGGTAATGTATTGTACACTTTGAATAGTGTGTGTGCATTTCGCATTTCCTTAGATTTTTCCCGCTTTGTTTTTTTCTCCCGCCCCCAACTTAGATGCGACATGAGGATCGTTCCATGTAAAGTATATAGTCACCCCCTGATCAAGTTGAGAGTGACTCATGTCACATGACGGGACCCGCTAATTAGCCCCCTGATCTAGTCGATTTTTACAGGGTGTATCCCTCCCTGAAATCTGACATTTTATTTTATTTTACAGTAATCGTGCAGTTATCAGGCACAGTTTGTTTTTGAAACAAGACAACCGAAGTACAAGCGCTCCCGTCCGGTATATAATTTTTCTTTTTTAAATAATTTACCATTTTGAAGATTTGAGATATTTCACCCTAAATCATAGGAGTATAGTTCTCAATAATACGAATCATTCATTTTTAATTACATACTAAATAAATTACTCTTTGTAATGCATGGAGTCGACATGTCAGAATGCACGCCTCTCTGAAACCTCCCATTTTGTTTTATAAGAATATTCTAGCTATATGTAACGGTTTGCCAGATATTAGGCATACTAAAGTGAAAAATGGCCGCCAGTCGTCATTAAAAATTAGATCGAGCTGAAAAAAATTCAGGGAATATCCCTCCTCAAAACGTCACATTTTCGTATCGGTCTAGCTATCTTTGACCAGTTTAACAGATATCAGACATATTGTAGTAAATTATGGCTGCCAGTCGGTTATTTAGAATTTGAGTCGATTTTTACAGGGGGTATCCCTCCCTAAAATCTTACATTTTATTTTATAGTGATCGTGCAGTTATCAGGCACAGTTTGCCAAAATATCAGACATATTAAAGTAAAAAATGACCGTCAATCAGCGATTTCGAATTTAATCGAGTTGAATATATTCAGGGCGCATTCCTCCTTGAAACCTCACATTTCGTTTTATAGTATTCGTCCCACAATACGGTTCTCATGATATCTCGCAAGATATGTTAATTGTTATATATTAGATCAGAGTTCTTAGGCCAACATTTAGGACACGGTACAATTGCATAAACAGTTTTAATGAAAGGGTGCTGTGCCGAAATAGTAGCGACATTGATGGGTTGCCAAATTCCACTCACTCTTTATTAAAACATTAATTTTAAGTACGCTTCGCGTCAATACTGATCTATTATATCTAAGGACCTTTGAGATCACAGGCCGTGTGCGCAATATGGCTGTAATCCACCCAGTCAAGATCTGCTTTAGAACAAGTGTATGTCATTATGTCTAATTATCTAATCAAGCCATAGTACTGTACCAAAACTAGGCCAAAGGACATACATTTATACCCTTAGATATGATGTGCGAAAAATATGCAGGCAATCGGGCAAGTAGTTCCAGAGATATGTTTCAAAAACAAGTGGACGGACGGCTAGACCTAAATGTGATGCGTGAAAAATATGCGGACAAGCGGACAAGTATAGTTCCAGAGATATGTTCCGGAAACAAGTGGACGGACGGTTGAACGGCCATACGACAGGACGACTTAACACCATTCAATCCCTTTTGTGACATTGCGAGTTCAATTGAGATCAAACATATTTTAATCTGTTCAACAGCTGCTCGTAGAAGTGAACAACATATCATAATGCCAGCCTATAATGGTGTCTTCCAAAGTTATATGCGCGAGAATTTTTACACAATATATCCCGCGCCCGCAACAGTAACATGAAAAAGTCATAATTTAGGCATACATTTGCTATACTCATTACTGTATATGAATGAATGAATGAATTGAATGAATGAATGAATGAATGAATGAATGAATGAATGAATGAATGAATTGAATTGAATTGAATGAATGAATGAATGAATATTTAAACTTTATTTCGCCTAACTCCTCGGTGTCCCGAGTTCATAGGTGCCATATATGAGCTAACAAGTATGACTTTTGCGCCCACACAAAAACATATAATCATTGAAGGCACATTTCCACATTGTTGCGAAATAAAAATAAAAATGAGTAATGTCTGACTACAAGTCTTTGTATTTTTGCGGCTACATAAATATTATTAGGTCGACTACGTGTCGGCCATTTTGAATTCAGGTAACATCTTCAAAATTCCATATTATTGAGTATTAGATTTTAAAAATTGACTAATTTTCGACTAAAAGTCTTAGCGCCGACAAAAACTATTAACCCTTACAGCGCAGAGATCGACTTTAGGCAGACTACAGACGTTAGATTCTGACGTCTAAAGTCGATCCCCGCACTGAAAGAGTGAAAGTATTTATAATGGCCGCATAGCATAGGTATTCAAATGAAGCAGAAATTGCTAACTGAGACATTTATGATGATTTCATCTTAAATAACCCTTTGGTCTTCATAGTTTGCATACAATTATTTCAGCGTTTTAAGGGTTAAGTAGACTTGACATGCTGATTCATCTCGCTGGAGGAGCCGGTCAATTTTGCAGGAGGCTAAGTGTCCTCGGATATACAGTGGTCCAAACTGTGAAAAACCTTTTTTTATAATCATATAAGGTACAAGAGGGTCTCAGCAAACACAAAACATTTATATAACATTTATATAACGCCGGCCCAACATCTTTGACGTTGGTCCAGCATTGTATAAATGTCATACAACTGTTTTGTGTTTACTGGGGGCATTATTACCTTCAATTCTCTCCATTGCAAAAGGACATGATAGTAGAAAAAAAACATGTTAAAGCAGCTGTATGAGCTGACATGTCAGCTGTATGAGATGACATTTTAGCTGTATGGGCTGACATTTCAGCTGTATGGGCTGACATTTCAGCTGTATGGGCTGACATGTCAACTGTATGGGATGACATGTCAGCTGTATGGGAGGCCATGTCAGCTGTATGGGTTGACATGTTTAGCTGTATGGGATGACATTTCAGCTGTAAGGGCTGACATACCAGCTGTATGGGCCGACATGTCAGCTGTATGGGATGACATGTTTAGCTGTATGGGCTGACATTTCAGCTGTATGGGCTGACAATGTTTACCTGTATGGGCTGACATTTCAGCTGTAAGGGCTGACATGCCAGCTGTATGGGCTGACATGTCAGTTGTATGGGATGACTTGTCAGCTGTATGGGATGACATTTCAGCTGTATGGGATGACATGTCAGCAGCTCATTTCAGCTGTATGGGCTGACATGTCAGCTGTATGGGATGCCATGTCAGCTCCATGGGATGACATGTCTAGCTGTATGGGCTGACATTTCAGCTGTAAGGGCTGACATGTCAGTTGTATGGGATGACATGTCAGCTGTATGGAATGACATGTTTAGCTGTATGGGATGACATTTCAGCTGTAAGGGCTGACATGCCAGCTGTATGGGCTGACATGTCAGTTGTATGGGATGACATGTCAGCTGTATGGGATGACATGTCGACTGTATGGGATGACATGTCAGCTGTATGGCGTTCCAGCTGTATGGGCTGACATGTCAGCTGTATGGGATGCCATGTCAGCTGTATGGGATGACATGTTTAGCTGTATGGGATGACATTTCAGCTGTAAGGGCTGACATTTCAGCTGTATGGGCTGACATGTCAACTGTATGGGATGACATGTCAGCTGTATGGGAGGCCATGTCAGCTGTATGGGATGACATGTTTAGCTGTATGGGATGACATTTCAGCTGTAAGGGCTGACATACCAGCTGTATGGGCTGACATGTCAGTTGTATGGGATGACATGTCAGCTGTATGGGATGACATGGCAGCTGTATGGGATGACATGTCATCTGTATGAGCTGACATTTCAGCTGTATGGGCTGACATGTCAGCTGTATGGGATGCCATGTCAGCTGTATGGGATGACATGTTTAGCTGTATGGGCTGACATTTCAGCTGTAAAACCCTTCATTATCAAATAAAGGAATGAAACTTTTAGATTATTTGGATGCATACTCGGAAGTAAGCCTACTGTGTATGTTAAAAGGGCAAAACTAATCTAAAACTTTTCTTTACATATCACTTCGAGTGATTATGGGTTAAATCAACCTATAGCCTGTATAGGCTACTTGTCAGATCAAGATAACGGGGTTTTTATATCAGTTCTGGCACCTGTGGCTGATGGTATCTGTTATCATTAATATTTGGCTGATAACACCTGTTATCACACCTGATATTACACGATCTCACCTGGATTCAAATACTCACAAATGACAATGAACAAGCAGTTGAATGTACAATGATGTACATAGTAATTTTCAACCACCAGTATTAACCACTCATCATCAGAATACTATTAAAGCATGCTATAATCACGTTCTTAGACTAGGCAAAGTGAATGCGTGAATGTGGGTCATGTTATAATGTAGTTATGTTTCCATGTCATATCCCTAAAGTACTTAAGCATTTTTATTTACTCAACAATTATAATTTGTTTTTAATATCGCACAATAATTTTTATAATTTTGAGGTGAGCTCAGTTCAGCCTTGTATAAGTCGTTGTAGCCATACAGAGCTATGCTGAAATGATATATTGATGGTATAGATGCCATTTTGTATATATTGTTTTCCTTTGGATTTGATTTGTCATCCAGTGTAAACTTATAGCTATTTGGTAAGGTGAAATATTATTATGTACATACGCGTCAGCACCAGGTTAGAGCAAAGTAAATGTCCCAATAATAAAAAATATTTAAAAATTAAAGCTAAGACACGATCTGAAACTCAATGACGGTAAATCATTTTAGCACATTGTTATTGTGATGTGGGAGGGAGTTCTACAAGTAATCCGCAAGATATTTACGACATTCAGCTGTATGTATACAAGTTCACAGTCCACAATTGTCCAGTGATGATGTTTTTATTGTACCATACAATTTCAGCAGAAGGAGCTCACCATATTTGGAAACATTGTCATGACTGGCATCTTTTTGTTTCAATTGATCAATACATTTTAAATCTTTACCAGTGGCCGTATCAAGGGCAGAAAAATCCTGCCAAATATGACTAAAACACATCCACAGCAAGTAAATGATATATCGTCGCTTCGGAGCTAAAGGATCCTATCTGCCACTCTAACGAGTGTCAGATAGGATCCTTTAGCTCCGAGGCGACGATATGCCAACTACGACCACTGACTGTTGTATCTGACTAATACTAAATAATATGTGTGAATGTAAACAAAACTTCATGTACACGATCGTTAATAGCATCGTTGCTTGTAGCCTTGTAAACAAACGTGAGTGAGTTGTGTTACGATTGATTTTTTAATTTGAAATAGAGGTGGCATAGAGGTGTAGGCCTACTTTACATCTTCTGTCCTAAGTGTGAAACAGTATAGTGGACCACGCGATCAGTCATTCACGTTAACCACTTAACCATTACAACGCTGCTATGTTTTTGTATGAACCATGGAGACCAGAGGGGGTTTTCAGTTTGAAATCATCATAAATGTTTTAGGTAGCTATCTCTGTTTCATTTGAATACATTTGTTATGGTCTACGGCCAATATAAATTTGTCAATTCTTGCATTAAATTACGACTATATAGTCATTTTTAATTTGTTTTATTTGCCCGGCCTCAGACCGCCAGGGCTCGAATTTCGAATCCTGTGTCTGGAGGACAGTGTCATCTCAATCATCTCACCATCCTCAGGAGGTTCTCTTGGCCCAGTTTAGCCTATATGTGCACAAAGGTGGCCTAAAGCCCGATTCATTTCATTTTATTAGCCGATGAGAATAAAATGTGAGTTTAAACATCAAGATTTGCAAATGTTTGGTCTCAAATTTGAAGTTATGGGTCGCGGTGGTGACAGAACAAGTGGGTAAAAATTCAAATTCTTCAATTCAACGGTTCAACCCTTTAACCGCCGGTGCCGTCCATATTCTTTTTTTAGTTTTTCAAATAAGCACATTACATATCAGCTCTTAAACCTGTTAAAGAAAACAAGAGCGCTGAAAACAATCCAGCGAACGCTTTCCGAGCTGTCGTCCGGAAACTAAACTTATCATGCACTAGGCGAATAGTATTAGGTTTTGAAGGGGAAAAAAATATGCCCAAGCTGAATTTTTCAGGAAACCTTACAAATACCATTAGAAATAACATACTAAAACTCCCCGTGATTCCCGCTGGAGCCTTTTCCAATATTCAAGATGGCGTCCAAGATGGCCGCCAAAATATTAACACAGCTATATAGGGTCGATATACCACCTCATCCCCCAAAAAATATGACATAAGGTTTATAACGGTGTTCTATTCTACTGGATATATAATGAATGACAGTCAATCAAAATTTGACCCCTGGAAATGGATGAAAAATCCAAGATGGTCGCCAGCGGCCGTGAAAATCGGTAAAAGGGGGAGGGGAGGTATGGCAAAATCCAAGATCATGGCCAAGGTAAAATATGATTTTTCAACAAATAAAGGTGGGAACAAGTGTAATAACTCTTTTTCGTCTAATTTTGATTGGAAAATCCATTTCTTATATTATTTTTATGATTCAAGGGCATCTTCAATGTCAAAGGGTCAATCTAAAGGTCAAATAATCAGAAATATGATTTTTATCAAATGAAGTTAAGAAATTGTGTAATACCTCATTTTTATGAAATTGTGACTGGCAAATCCTTTTATGGTATTATGTTCATGATTCAAGGTGACCTTTAAGGTCAAAGGGTTAATTTTAAGGCCAAAAATAATATTTTAAACAAATACAAATATAAAAAAATAGCATATGTAACACCTCGTTTTGAGGTGATTTTACTGGATAGTCCACTTAGGTTATTATTTTGGTGACACAAGGACTTCTTCGACATCAAAAAGTAAATTCCAAGGTCAAAATGTATAAAAATAAATTGAAGATCAAAGGTCTTTAATGTCAAAACGTCATTTTAAAGGTCAAGTAAAATCAAGCGTAATACCTATTTTTCGTGTAAAAAGAGGTAACCGACCCAATCTAACTTACTAGAAGATCCATTTCTGGTAATATTTTAGTGATCGATTCAACTTCATCTTCAAAGTCAAAATGTAAATTTTAAGGTCAAATGAACGAAAAGATGATTCTAACAAATTAAAACAATACAATGTAATACCTTATTTCAATTTAATTTTGAGTAGAAAATCCTTTTATGGTAGTAGTTTCATCCAAAATCTCATTCCAAAAAACATTTTACACAAATAAAAATAGTAACAAGTGTAATCTATATCTTTGATGAGGGTTTAACTGCATTTCTTGTAGTACAATTTTGATAGTTAAATGTCATATTTCGAATCCTGTGTCTGGAGGGCAGTGTCATCTCATTCATCTCGCCATCCTCGGGAGGTTCTCCTGGCCCAGCTTAGCCTGTATGTGCACACAGATGGCCTAAAACCCCATTCATTTCATTTGATTTTTCATAATTATGGGCATAAGGTTATTTAGCTAGCCATTTTTGACTGAATAAAGTGTTTTTCAACGCCTCCCCACCGTTTTTTATCGTTTTTCCGTTACCCTTTACCGCGTCAGATGCTCTCTAACTCCCGCCAATCGCCCATCAACACATTCCAATCGCCATTTAACTCCTATCCGTCACACTTACTCATCCCCTTTTGTTTCCCCTCCATCGCATTTTTGGCAATAGCATTACCATATTAACACCTTTCTGTCGCCTATTAATGCCTCGTTTTCGCGCTTTAGCACTGCCTCGTCGTTCTTCAACGCCTCCCCATTGCCCTTTAACTTCTCCCTGTCTCCCTTTATTGCTTCTCGATCATGCTTTAATGCCTCTGTGATGCCCTTTGACCTTTGACGCTTTTTCGTTGCCCTTTAATGCCTTCTTGTTGCCTTTTACCGCATCCCGTCACACTTGAACGCATCTTACTTTCCCTTTTATGCCCTCCCATTCTGCGCTCCTTAACGCTTTCTCGTCGTCCTTAAACGCCTACCCACTGCACTTTAACGCTTCCCCATTGCTCTTTAACGCTTTCCCATTGTCACTTAACGCTTCCTCGTCGCCCTGTACTGCCTTCCATACCACCTTTTAACACACCCAGTCGCACCTTGACGCCTCATTGTCGTCCTTCAACGCCTTTACATTGTCCTTCAATGCCTCTTCGTCGCCTTTTAGCGCCTCTCCATTGCCTCCTGCCCTTGTAATGCCTTGTAATTCCTTATAATTCCTTGTTCAAAATTGCATTTTCACAATGTTAAGTTGATCTTTTCACCTTGAGCATGCTTAATCCTTAAAAACCTAGAAGAATTACATTATACACAGTCAATTGAAGTTAATAATCGCCACAAAATCAAAGGTCAAAAATTAGGTCAAAGTTCATAACCCTCAAAAAGCACATCTACACCCTCTGGGGGACGTGTGTGTGCAGTATGAAAACAATCCAACAAACGGTTTGCGAGATATCGTCCGGAAACGGAACTTGTCATCCGCAATCAATTAAAGTCAATAATCGCCTTTAAAATCAAAGTTGAAAAATTAGGTCAAAGGTCATAACCCTCAAAATGCACATCTACACCCTCTGAGGGATGTGTGTGTGTGCAGTATGAAAACAATCCGGCAAACGGTTTGCGATATATCGTCCGGAAACGGAACTTGTCATCCGCAATCAATTAAGGTCAATAATCGCCTCAAAATCAAAGGTCAAAAAATAGGCGAAAGGTCATAACCCTCAAAAGGCACATCTACACCCTCTGAGGCATGTGTGTATGCAATATGAAAGCAATCCGGCTAACGGTTTCAGATATATCGTCCAGAAACGGAACTTGTCATCCGCAATTAATTAAAGTCAATATTCGCCTCAAAATCAAAGGTCAAAAATTAGGTTTCAGAGATATCATCCGGAAACGAAACACGGACGCACAGACGCACGGCCAGACAAGGTGGTGACAAAACCCCCCGCCCCTACTTCGTGAGCGGGGGATAAAAAGTGACCTTAATCAGCAAGATTTGAAATTAGTTAACATCCATCTTGTCAAATTTGAATAATTTTCACTCACTTGAAGTTGTGGATCGCGTCAGCGAGACACAAGTTCAAGTGGGTGAGAATTGCAATTGAATAATTTGGCGGTTAAAGGGTTTTCATTTCAGCACACGTAGCAAAGTAGCAGCCCTAACAGTGCTTAGGCCTATCATCACTTGTAATTATTTACTATCACTTGCGTGATTGATATGCGCGGTGTGTGTTATCAATTATTTAGATCAGAATTTCCAGACTTCAATTCTTGAAGAACTTTAAATCACCACCCCACCCCGGTTGGTGGAAAAGTGAAACATGGTTAATGTAGCACCGCAAGGGGCTGGAATTTTGATGTCAATTTCTTAACAAGTGTTCCACCCCCCTTGACACCGGGCGAGGAGCGTGATGTTATTTACTGTTACCCCGGGGTAATAAGCTGGTAATAAATCACCATGGCAACGCGACACCCTATTAACAAAAAGTCTACATCTGATGACTGAAAATCGTCGCTGTAATAACCCGATCACATTCATAGGAACCATAGCGACCAAGAAAATTCCGTTATTAAATTTGGTCAAAGATCATTATCGATGTGACGTTACTATGGTAACATACGTGTCGATGTGACGTTGCCATGGTAAACCAGGTATCACATAGTGCTACATGAGAGAAATGGCTATTTTTTAATAATCACGAACGTACCTAGAAAATATCAACTCGGTGCCGGATGACGTGAAAAGTTAAATGATATTATATTGCGACCCGAATCACGTTGGCAATTCCTCAACTAGTAGGGCTATAATTAATACATCAAAGATAGCAAGTTTCAGATTTATATACTCGCTACAATTTTATTCCCTGAAATAAATTTCATTTAACATTGAGGGTGTCAATGCTGTCTGAGTGGGTCGTTTGTTTTAACATAAGCGTGGCTTCCTATATTGCAGCTTGGATGTTAAAACCTTTAAATGAATGATTCTTTCTCAAACGAAAAGCTGTACATTTGACCAATAAACGATGATTTAGGGATCAAAAAGCTTAGAGAATGTCACTGTAAGTGGAGGTGCTGAGGGTTTTAGTTATATGACGGGGTACTTATTAAGCGGGGTACTGCGCAGATCCTCTGATGTTTATCTCCGCCTTTTATCGCTCACCTGATTCATCATTAGCCAGTCAGCTGACGTGTCTGACGTCATCAAGTAACACGTCTCAATTACACACCTTTGCACCATCAGATTTATATAAGTGATATCTTGAACGGAAAAAGTAAAACATTATTTATTAAAAAATAAAATTACAAATTTTCAAATAAAATAATGTTGCAAGGGTTTTAAACGAATAATTGTGTATATTTGATTTTCTGATTAGAAAAAAGGTCAACCAGAAGCGATGAATAAACAGTTGATGTTTAGCTGCCATAGTACTGATACAGTCACCAGGTAATATTTCAAAACACATAGCAGCTCTGGGCAGTTTTAATCAGAACTGAGCGGCCTCATTAGAGGATTTCACCTTAACCACTGTTAACCTATCTTTCATTTTTCATTCTGAGTATAGTTACATAAGTCTACCAGTATATATACTATTCAACCTCTCGCCCGGAAGCTGCACCTCTCTCACTGTTTAAACATTTCCATTTAGATCCACATGTAGTGACAGTTAGCTTTATAATATTGCTAAATATAAATGTACCAGGTATGCTATTTTCTTCCTTCCTTTTATTCTTCCTAAACCACCTCCTTTCCTAATTGTGAGAGTGATGAGGAGGTCTAAATAACAGTGTGTAGTGACACCACCTAGGTACATGAACAACGCATTGACGACTAGATCTGAGATGACAATCTGCTCTACTGTGAAAGCCAAAATGCAGTATTACCTAACTACTGCATATTGGTTTTGCATGCCTGTCATAATGGTTAATTATAAGAGGTGATCCTAATAATATTATGACCAAGAATGAATCTCTATAGATATACTAAACAATAAAACACGCCTCTTAACTGCACGAAAGCTGACTAGTAAAATGCAACTCGTTTCCTTAACCCTTTGACTTCCAGGCCGGAGTGCATGCCAGGATCCAGATGTACTGGTGTAGGAGTTCTATTTTTCGTCATTTGAAGCTGGAATTGCTAACGCAATTTCCAGCTTCAAATGACGAAAAATACATAAATGTAGTATATATTCGACGAAAATTTGTGTCATTTTATGGTTACGTTCATTGACGAATGACGACGGAAATTTCCGTCATGTATGGTAGTGAAAAGGTTAAGATTAAAATACATGTATTTGCCATGTAACATTGGTCATTGATTCCCAACTCAACGACCGCGATAGTCACCGATTTTATGAATCTATACATAATATATATCCCTATATACTTCTCGCTGGCCCATATCATGTCGTGGATATCACTTCAGCCTTATATTAGATATGTTCAACAGTATAGATAATGTAGACTAATAAACCTCAGGCACCTATACTACATAAATGCCTAGTGATCTATGCCCCAGCAAACACGAGACACCGACCCAATGCTGTATCAATGTTGGGCCACCGTCTACGACGCTGGCCCAACAATGTTACAACATTGGGTCGGTGTCACATGTTTGCTGGGTAAGTCGTCTATATGTTGATGCTGTATACAGAAGCTCATACAATAGTTATTGATCGCAATTAACAATAACAATATTTTACATCCTCTGAAAGCTGCAAAATGGCGTCAGTAATTCAGTATATGTAATTCATAATGCTTTAACCCTTTAACCGCCAAATTATTCAATCTTAATTTTCACCCACTTGAAATTGTGTCTCGCTGACGCGATCCACAATTTCAAGTGAGTGAAAATTATTCAGATTTGAAAAATGGAGGTCAACTGTTTTCAAATATTGCTGATTGATGTGCTAATAAAAAGTGAAAACCCGAATATATGCGATACCAGCGGTTAAAGGGTTAACCCTTAAAACGCCGATCACGACAATAGTCGTTCTTAATTTGTTGTATTAGTCGATTAAATCACTGGGAATGAAATGTGTGTTGGGAATGAAATGTGTGTTTAAATATTTGGATTTGCAACTGTTTGATCTCAAACTAAACAAATGTGAGTATTTTCACCCATTTGAAGCAAGATACTAATTCAAGTGGGTAAAAGTTTGAATTCAGCACTTAAAGGGTAAATTAAATATAACTCCTTGGAGCTCAAGCATCATATGGCAGATGTTTGACTGTCATTCATAATAATAATTACACTTGGATTCAAGGCATCACAGACAGAGTCAAAATATGCGCAGACCATCATACAATTTGTAGTGCCATCGAGCTTGCTCCTTGGTAACAAATTTCACAAATCATTTCCTAATTTAACAAGAGCACACTCGACAATAGCCCGCCGCCAATATTGAACTTAGAATTATTGCGCCCACAATGTCAAATTATTGACGTAAAATGCCAAAAATCACAATAAATGGGCCATTTTGAATTTTTTCAGCCGTTATCTAACTGCTTATTAGCAACATACATAACAAATTTGAGCAGGATAAATGAAAAACGTTTCAAAAAGCGCTAACAAGGTCAAATTATTGATGTGAAAAGCGAAAAATCGCAATAAATCGGCCATTTTGGAATTTTTTACAGCCATTTTTGTCCGAGAACTGGTCATTAGTAACATGCATAACCAATTTGGGAAGGATACATGAAAAACTTTTTAAGTTATCTCGTCCACAAGTAAATGTTAACGCCGACGCCGACACCGACGACGCCGAACTTCAATTGCAATAGCCCACCTTTTTTAATTAAAATTAAAAGGCGGCCTAAAAACCATTTTCACCAGCAAAAAATAAATAGCGAACAATATAATTAAAATAAGATTATAATAATGATGACTATTTAGCTAGAGATACCGGCTTCAGATGGACTTCCACGCTTAGTCAATTATATAGCAGTGCTTTGACACTTTGAAATCTAGCGTATTGTCACATTGAAGCTCAAGTGCAGTGAATTTGTGTTATTCGGAAATAATTTACGACATTCTAGAGTTATAAAAGAGTGTAGACCTGGTAGAAGACTTGAGCAAACAAGATACATTGACCCAATGTTGTTAGTGACGTGGCCCACCGTATTCGACGCTGGACCAGCATTAAACCAACATTGGGCCAACGCCTCGTTTTTGCTTGAATTTTACAACGAGTACCGATATCCAGTACTGTATATTGATAACTTCCCAGTACAAAACATTTGTATAACAGTTGTACAATGTTGGACCAACGTCGAAGACGTTAGGCCGATGTTGTACAAATGTTATACAAATGTTTGTGTTTGCTGGGTTTGCAATGAACACTCCCCAGTAACTATGTGGGCTAATTTCATATTTATCAGGCATGCTGGGCCAGCGATGACCCGACATCGAGTTGACTATGTTGTGATAAAAAACACTGGTTGTTTGCTGACAGCAGCACACTCTCAACTGTGAAATGACTCATTGCTAACCGAACAGAGCAAAAACAAACCGTGGCAATAACCTGCTGGCTAATTGTGCAGTGATACCTTACAATTAGCAGAGGTTAATTATAGTGTTTTGACAGGTAACGTCTGCCGCAGTGATGTATGTATGATCATCTCCCAGCAATCAATGTTGGTGTAAAGTTAGTCCAACGTCGTAGACGTTTGACCAACGTAAATCTAACATTGATTCAACGCCTTGCATGTATGATAATCACCTTATCTGATCTGCACACCCACATACTGTCAGGCGATGTTCAATAATTCAAAATAATTATAGTATGGCGAACAGTGGTATCTGCATTATAAAATACCCTCTTTGGGTCAGATAAGAAATAAAAAATCATTATGTCTTTAACAAGAGCACACTGATTTGATAGACTTGATGAGGTTCAATTCAACTGTGAAAGTACCCATTCTAAACATCTAAATATATAAGTCGCAGAATGCTTTGACACTGATTGAAATTGGTATGCGGCGATTGAGCGCTGGGTAAAATGGCGGGAATAGTGTTCCTATCAAGCAGATCTTATTGTTGTTGATATGTAACTGCCATGTGAACATATCTCATTGATTATGTACGAGTGGCGGCTCCAGCATGTAAGTGACCCTCAGCGAAGGGTTAGTTCTGCCTTGAGCTGGATGGAATGACGCAATGCTTTTTAATTGTCAATCCATTAGCTTGGACTCTTCTCTACACAATTAAGACTAGGAGAACTTATAATATAAGTCACCTAATATTACACTACCCAAGTACTTGAGAATATTACAGTATCTTCATCTTAGAATATATTTACTTTTTTTCGATTACATTCAGGCCCAAGAAAACACCGGTGACACAGTTTTGCTTGTTCCATAATTGGAGGCTGACGTAACTGACATCTGGTGGTGACTGTTGTAACAAACGGTAGTTTTATAGCACGTGATGCGATCACAAATTGTAATGAGTAGGTGATGCAGCAGTAGTAGGTGTATATAATACGAGTTACTCATTAATCACAGAGTGTATGCGAGTGTGAATCAGGGACAAGTAGTATTTACATGCGTAGTATCGAGGTATCATTAAGATAAAAATAAAACGTGACATGAGTCAGTCAGATTTCAACAACGTTGAGCTTCAAATTTAGACAAATCTGGAAAATTTTCACTCACTTGAAGTTGTGGATCGCGTCAGCGAGACACCACTTCAAGTGGGTGAAAATTCAAATGAAATAATTTGGCGGTTGAAGAGGTTATTGTGACATTAGACATAATTATGCGGGCGGACAAAACTGGTTTAGTACCTAATATTCACAGAACAGTAAGCAATCCTAAATTTTACTTAAGTAGCTTTGCGCACTTTGTGGCAATATCGCGACGGGATGAAGCCCGAAATCGGGATTGTAATATTTTAGAAAGACTGAATGGGCTCTTTATAGTGCACAGTATCAAATACATCATTCAGCACATCTGGGCCCCTATTCTCGTACAAGTTTCGATATATCGTAGGCTTCGGGTTAGTCCAGACGACTATCTCGACCAATCCGAAATCTACGATATATCGTAACTTGTACGAGAATATCGGCACAGGGCGTTTGCTTTTGAACTGACTGAACACTATACATGTACATGTCGTCGCCTCGGAGCTAAAGGATCCTATCTGCCACTCTAACGAGTGTCAGATAGGATCCTTTAGCTCCGAGGCGACGATGTGCACAATCACGACGAGGCTCTGGCTGAACTAAATATACCACCGGGGAATATCGGCAAACAACGACAAAGTTTTTACAAATCGAAAGTATGCGACAATTAATCAGAAGATAAGCCTCTACCACAAAGCACATACCTTTCAAACCAGGAAGATTTTGACTTCCGAGCAACAAAAAAAAAATTGGACTATGATTTTCCAGCTGGATCACATGTGTGTAATCAGCTTATCAAATCAGATTAATTCATCACGATTTATCGATATTATAGATAGAAAACCCACAACTGACAGGACAATAAAATACCAGCCATGAGTAGAACAACCATCATCAATGTCGTCCCCTAGAACATGAAAGGGTGTATCTGCCACTTTACAAAGTGGCAGATACACCCTTTTATCAACAAGGCGATGATGTGTCATCATAACATATGGCATGATCTACGTACTACAATAGACCAACTTATCGATACATTAGTCATAATAATTAATTAAAATTATAAAACCATTAATGCCACATTTGTTAATTGTCATTTGAAAAAAAACCGTCTTTCATTATTTTTGTTATTGGGAGTAAGCATGGCAAAATACAGGCGTTTTAACTTTTGATTTAAATGCTGCTAACGTTTGTTCACTTGTGAATGTAATGTCGTCCGGCAGAAGGTTCAATAAAACCGGAGCAGCAACAGAAAAAGCATGGCATTGATCAAACACTCCTCACTAGTTTTTAGTACTTATCTTTGAGTATTGGAATATACAATTTCTGATAGTGTGAATTATACTAAAATATGGTGTTATGTAGCAATCAGCATAAATCGTTTTAGTTGTAATTTGAGCATCAACATCCATATTAAATTTGCAATTTATTCACTGGTGGGTAATATAAACGTGTGTGCCGTCTACATATAAACAATTTTTCAAGTTATATTCCGGTTATTTCAACAACGGGCAATATGGTGAACAATTTGGGACCAATTTTAGAGCCACGAGGAACAACATACAGACGAAAAGGTATGTGACTAATACAGACAGATCACAGATACAGATGCACTTGTTATGTGCTCATTTCACATACGTCTCAAAGTTGATGTTCAGCACGTACAAGCTGGTTTACTCACATCCGTCTTGTAGTGAGAAATATTGGTGTCCAGATTGAAAACACCCTAAACAAGGGAATGCAAGTATTTGAAGGTTTTTTTCACATTTGTCCATCTACAAACTAAGACATTCTCTAGAGAAGATAACTGAGACTCTGGGTCAAATCCTGGTACTGTAGGCTTTGCTTTGCTGATTCTTAAATGATCTTTTCAAACAACGCATCGAAAACAAACTTCTTCTTCAGTCGCATTGTGGTCGTGCACTGCTGTGATTCACGTGTATGAACATGTTTATTATAAGTGATGGCAGTGCCAGTGACCTTGGTCTGAACTCAGAACACCGTCTACGTTAAGGCTACTAGTCCCAGTGACATACTTTGTCAAACAATACCCCGGTACTATGATACATTTTTGGCCTAAAAAATCACATTTTGTTCAAATGTTGTCGATGTCAAAAATAATTTTGTCCCATACTGGGATCATCGAATTATTTATAATTGGAATTCTCTCCCGGCAGCTGCCATAGAATCAAAAAACTGTGGCAGCGTTCAGGAGTCAGCTGGTTGACCCTCCCCCCCCCCCCCTTACAGCCTGATACTCAACATCGTTATGTGTGGTTCACGGGTTTATAATCAGAACAGCATTATCCACACATATCGGCATTGTGGATAATGTTTATCAGCTACTCGTGTAGTTAGAGACTATACATGAATGGTAATAATGCCATGTTACTTTGTATGGAAGCGCTCGTGATGTAGCGTGTTTAGCCACTGACCGTGTGGCTCAGATACAATTATAATCCTGTGTGTAGCGTTATACTTAATCCTTCAACTCTTATAAGGGTGAAATATTTTGATATAAACCATAGAGTCTAAAGGGTTCTTACAATTTAAAATCATCATAAATGCCTTAGTTAACTCTTTCAGCTTTATTTGAACACATATATGTTATGGGTCTATGGTCATTATATATATTTTAATTCTTTCAGTGAATTTGACGTCTACAGACGTCAAATTCTGACATCTAAAGGGTTAATCATCATCATCAGGTTTAACTTAGCCTATCTGTACAAAAACAACCGGAAGCCAAATTAATTCATATATTCATAGACTTGTTCATTCATTTACTCAATATAGTGACTGATGTTTTTTTAATCGGATGTAATCTCAAAGCTTACCTTATAAAAGAGGGTCTTCAGAATTAGCGCTCCGGCCAATGCAACATGCTCACCAGGAAGATTATAAGAAAACGCACTAAACTCTGATTAGCTATGTCCACCAACACTCGCTTATATATAGCTGACTGTGTAATTGCTGCACCATATGATCCATGGCCTTATGCTGAGTGCAAAAAACTAATTAACTACGTAAAACTGTCCGCCCATTGTTGGCTGAACGCTGGGCCAAAGCATGAGCACTGTTTATAAAGGCGATGTAGCAGCGCGTTTTAAAAGTCGATAAGTACTCGAATGGTACAAAACCGAGAAAAATCATTTAATATGCATCACTTATTAGCTATAGTAGGTGTCTAATAAAAATATAATCTAATCAACTGTACTGCATAACTAATATGTAACCTTCAAAATTACAAATACATTGATGGAAAATAATGAAAGTAAAAGGTCAACGGATAATTTGGTACTCAAGCGGTTAAATATGGCGTGAAATGTATGTCATCGGGTACTTGAAATCAACGATTTTTCACTAAACCATTTGATTACTGAAGCAAAAATGAACTTTAGGCCTATCTCAGATACAACAATAGGTGCATGGATTCACTTTACTTTTAAATATTAACCTATCTTCGTAAAGTGTACTATTTTTTATCACTGAAGCATCAAGGGATGGAATTTGTCATTTGAGCAGCAATACACGATCTTTTAGAAATGTACGCCACGCCCTGCACTGGCAGCACCAACATGACATTGCCTTGGCCTAAATACTCGTGCGAACTAAAAACATCATTATTCCAGTGCGAACGTATTAACCTTTTCACTACCATACATGACGGAAATTTCCGTCGTCATTCGTCAATGAACGTAACCCTAAAATGACACAAATTTTCGTCAAATATATACTACATTTATGTATTTTTCGTCATTTGAAGCTGGAAATTGCGTTAGCAATTCCAGCTTTAAATGACGAAAAATAGAGCTCCTACACCAGTATATCTGGATCCTGGCATGCACTCCGGCCTGGAAGTCAAAGGGTTAAATCGATCAGAATCAGCATCAGATAGTTTGATATCCACTATATAACAATAAGCCATTTGAGATGAATTCATACACTAAATCCATAACTAAAACATTGAAAAATCAACTGTTTATCCTTCAGGTGATAATCCTCCCTCTATTTAAGTTTTCTGTCATTTGAACTTGGAATTGCTGTCGTAATTTATTGCTTCAAATGAAAGAAAAGCGTGTTTATTTTGAATAAATTGGATGTTTAAGTAATGCTAACCCATTCATTATTATCTACAACAGTATATTTTATCATCCTTATGACAACTAATTACTCATTATTATATACTTTGACAGCACGAGAGTTAAATGATGAGTTTGGTTTTAAGGTTGTGAAACATCTTTAAATGACACAAACAATTGAAATTGTTTCATTTTTTGTAAATATATTTGCATTATACCATCATAAATTATAAAAAAAAGCGGATTCTTGTATTGCCATCGTGCTTTTCTCATGGTGTGGCATTGCGTGCTGATGTGTGTAAGTGGGGGAAGGCTTTGGTTTCACGATTAATAGTAAACCTGATTGTAACAAGCAAGCATTATATTGCCCATATATTTCATTGATAATCCAGTCATTATAAAAAACTTGTTATTGTCCTATAATGATTGACGCCGACAAAATTATCAATCGATTACGTTTAATCAACTGAAATTCATCGTTCACGACATATTTCTCTTTGGAATTTTGTATTGCTTGGAATGAATTCGTTAAACACATAGGCCTCCTATGCCAGTGACCTTCCAAGGTATACTGTACTGGATGCCATGTAACATAGTGTGCTCTGGTGCAAAGATGCCGTGACGGAAAGCTATTACAATATCAGCTGTGTGTGCAGATACAAAGTAAAAAGACTTGCCAAGAAATAAACAAATGTTTGTATAAATT
Organism: Flabesymbios commensalis; assembly: GCA_964017125.1. NCBI lineage: Eukaryota > Metazoa > Annelida > Polychaeta > Terebellida > Flabelligeridae > Flabesymbios > Flabesymbios commensalis. The sequence goes on from OZ024911.1 coordinate 46,196,559, forward strand.
GAAGGTCAGTTTTAAAAATCTGAGGACTTCAAAATGAATTAATGAACCGGGACATTTTTTTTGGAGGGGGGGGGGGGCTTCTGATAGCACCTGAGATTTTTATGCTCTAAAAACTAATTTAAAAAAGAACGAGAAATCACATCCCTAGTTTATGTCCCATGGATTTTGCTCATTAAAACAGCAAACGGGGAGGTGTACACGATATACCTCACCATGTTGTTCATCGCTACAAGCTGCGGCACCTGATATCACTTTTAAGAAAAGAAACAGAAAGCTTAGGACACAACGGGACATGATTCATTGCTATATGATCAAGCTCGATAACAATGAATGAATGAATGAATGAATGAATGAATGAATGAATGAATGAATGAATGAATGAATGAATGAATGAATGAATGAATGAATGAATGAATGAATGAATGAATGATTAGATAATGATTTAATGAATGCATGAATGCATGAATGAAAGAATGAATAAATGAATGAATAAATGAATGAATGAATGAATGAATGAATGAATGAATGAATGAATAAATAGATGAATGATTTAAGAATGAATAAATAAATAAATAAATAAATAAATAAATAAATAAGTAAATGAATAAATGAATGAATGAAGGAATGAATGAATGAAAGAGTAAATGACTAAATGAATAAATGAATGAATGAATGAATGAATGAATGAATGAATGAATGAATGAATGAATGAATGAATGAATAAATGAATGAATAAATGAATGAACGAACGAACGAACGAATGAATGAATGAATGAATGAATGAATGAATGAATGAATGAATGAATGAATGAATGAATGAATGAATAAATGAATGAATGAATGAAGGAATAGGGCTGTGGGCCACTCTTGCGCACATACAGACTAAAGAATAATTACCCTCAGACACATGATTCAAAATTCGAAACCTGGCGGGCTGACGTCGAGCACACTAACTCTAAGTCGCGGAATATATTAAATACGTGAATAAGCAAAATGAATGTTTGATGTCTTCGTATACTTTTCAAGCGATTCGCGAGATGCCATATAAACGTCTCGGTCTTTGCCAGATTAAAATTTCCCTGAGTCTGTCTATTACAAAACGAAGTGCTACTACACTGACAATCACTGATCCTCAAGGCTCTCTATTCTTAATGGATTTTCACATAATTATTGAAAGTTAAAGCTCGTGTTAACACTTAATGTGGTTATGTTAGATAAAATGAGATAGTAACATATTTCCACATTTATTTCTGTACTCGCACATTTAAGAGGTGCCAGGTGTTGCAGTACTTGCGTTCACTTCCTGGTGACAGGAATGTACTCAACACATATCACGTGGAATGGTGGATCGATAATGTAGACAATGTACTGCTTCCTGTCTGATCTGTTATTATCACGAATTGAGAAAACAGTTTATAGAACCAAACCATAGGAATTCTTATAAGGTAGGGTACTTTACATATACTCCACTATGCTACTTTCTACTACATATGCTCCACTATATTTATACCCAACCCAACCCAACCCAACCCAACCCAACCCAACCCAACCCAACCCAACCCAACCCAACCCAACCCTACCTTACCCTACCCTACCCTACCCTACCCTACCCTACCCTACCCTACCCTACCCTACCCTACCCTACCCTACCCTACCCTACCCTACCCTACCCTACCCTACCCTACCCTACCCTACCCTACCCTACCCTACCCTACCCTACCCTACCCTACCCTACCCTACCCTACCCTACCCTAACCCTACCCTACCCTACCCTACCCTACCCTACCCTACCCTACCCTACCCTACCCACCCTACCCTACCCTACCCTACCCTACCCTACCCTACGGTGCCCTACCCCACCCTACCCTACAAAGTCAAACATCGCATTGTCAACATGCATAAACATATAAACTGTGATCATCGATGAGTAACTGCTTGTTATTACAACCGTATGCTTCTACTGGAGAGGACAATTTTGCGGAAACAAGACAACCTTGATATCAATTAAATAGGTCACACAACTCATACTGGATCTAGCTCCCCGTGTACGAAATTCTTAGAATAAGTAGCACTTGTGTGTTCTTATGGTATAATAGAGGAATGTTACATATGTACGTGGAAATCAATCATACAGTGAAAAACTGAGAGGACCGTCAAGTGTGAAAACTTCACTCTCAGGTATCACACTCGTGTACCACCTGAGACTGAATTTCTCACGACTTAAGGCTGATGTTAATCATGACCTGACCCAGATTGAGGTACTTCCGGATCAATTGTAGCTAGGCAATCAGCAAAATCCTTTATACCATAAGCGACCACCACAGATCCGCTGTCGTTTTTCTCTTTGTTTTAAAAACCCGAGAACTAGAATCTTTCACGATCCAGTCGATCACACTAACATAAAAATATATCCGACACGTTTTCATCTAAATCATATTTTCAACGGTAAAAATATACGCAGAGTTAGATTATAAAAAAACATAAGAAATACCTGTCAGGGTCAAAACAAATACAATGTTCAATGGAATTGAATACGACAACTCGTTTTATATTATATGTCTAAGTATCTCAAAAGTAGAGATCTGTCTAAAGTTCCCAGAACAGTCTCAATTCCAGCGAACACGAGACGTTGACCAAATGTTGGTTTAAATGTTGGACCACCGTCTACGACGTCGGGCCAACATTTGGTCAACGTCTCGTGTTTGCTGGGATGGCTCTTATGATCTCAGACAATGAGCGTTGCAGTGTTGCCCGACAACGTTACCGCATGTCCCGGCAAACACGACGCTCAGACGTTATATATTATAATGAGTTAATCTATTCAGTACGGAGACCGTCTTTATACGTCAGAATCTGACTATGTATACGTCTGTAGACGTCAGATTCTGACGTATAAAGACGGTCCCCGCACTGAAAAAATTACAATATTAATAATGACCGTAGAGTACGTGAGACCCATTACATAGGTATTCAAATGATTCGGAAAGAGCTAATTAAGACATTTATGATGACTACAAATTGAAAAAAACTTTGGTCTACATGGCTCAAACCAAAACAATTCAGCGTTGTAGGGGGCCAATGCCGCAGACGGTGGGCCAACATTAATCCATTACTCAATGGTCAGTGTATCTTTTGTCCACCTGTGGCGACCCAGTCCGGGAGGTGACCAGGGATCACACACTGGGCACTCCAGTTGTCACGGACACCGTGTACATTAAATCCTATCCTTGGATATGAAAGGGTGTATCTGCCACTTTGCAAAGTGGCAGATACACCCTTTCATATCCAAGGGTGCCATCAGGATACCCACCCGATTATCTTCCACAGCAACCAATACTAAAAAACAAATTTAGGTGGCCGTTTTTTGTTTGACTTATCTATAATAAATATCTGTAGGTGTTAAAAAGCAAAGTTCGGCTCATTATCAGATAGATTCCACTTTAAATGATTGCCACCAATAATATAACCATGAAATAAGATTTGCATATAATCTGCATCAATTGTAGAACAGCTGACTTAACTGAGTGGGCGGCCAGCTATAGATACTGCCTTGCAAAGCCAAAATTCAGTATATGTTTACTTGTAAAGTAAGCAGATACTGCCTAATGATTTTGCAAGGCAGCATACATGTATAATAGATGTAACATTGTCGTAGCGTACAGTGGTACTTGACTTTACCATTGATCTCTGATCGATACATGATGGCCAGACAGCTATTTCCGTCACTTGTCTCATTGACGGCACCCTCTACACCACACAGTCCTTAAATATCAGACATAGCAGTGGCGGATAGCAGTGGAGGAGGAGGAGGAGGAGGAGGAGGAGGAGGAGGCAGAGGAGGAGAAGGAGGAGGAGGAGAAGGAAGAGGAGAAGAAGAAGAAGAAGAAAAAGAAGAAGAAGAAGAAGAAAAAGGAGAAGAAAAAGAAGAAGAAGAAGAAGAAGAAGAAGAAGAAGAAGAAAAAGAAGAAAAAGAAGAAGAAGAAGAAGAGGAGGGAGATGAGAAGGAGGGGAGGAGGAGGAGAAGGAGGAGGAGGAAGTAGAGGAGGAGGAGAAGAAAAAATGAAAGAAGAAGAAGAAGAAGAAGAGGAAAAAGAAAAAGAGAAGAAGAGGAGGAGGGAGATGAGAAGGAGGGGAGGAGGAGGGGGAGAAGGGGGAGAAGGAGGAGAAGAAAAAGAAAGAGGAGAGGAGGAGAAAATGGAGGAAGAGTAGGAGGAGGGAGGAGGAGGGAGGAGGAAGAAGAGGAGGAAAATGAACCAATAGGAATAAGGCGGACCCGAGTTAGATGTTTTCTATGAGAAGAAGGAGGAGGAGGAGGAGGAGGAGGAGGAGGAGGAGGAGGAGGAGGAGGAGGAGGAGGAGGAGGAGGAGGAGGAGGAGGAGGAGGAATAGGAATAAGGCGGAACCGAGTTGGATGTTTTCTAGGTGATCTATTTTCCTCTGCTGGATCGGGTCACAGACAATACACACATACCACTACCAGGCATATTCAAAGCCCGGTGTTTAATGTGTGAAGAAAAGCACCTCATTCAGGTTTCTTTGTATTTCAAACCAAGCATTCAACAGGCATTTTTCTTTTAATCCCATGAACATCAAAATGTTAGATCGCTGGTCAGATATAGGTTTGTATTGACATATTGCGGAATATGATGATTTAGGGTGTAGAAGATTATGTGACATGTTTTGGCATTAAATTTCAAACCCACTCTTTTAGTTTTCAAGTATTTTTTGTAGCTGCAAGGAATCATCTAAGCATTCAATTTCATAATACAAACTAGATAACATATAGGCGTATTTACCGGAAGCTCTTCCAGTAGGTTAATGAAAATTGCAATGCCCATTGGCCACCCTCTGGGTCTGAGTCCTTTTTCGAGAATATCTCAATTCGCATTACTTCCTCTTACCTATTCCCATTTACCAACCATGTTTACGTAATTATTCACCATTTTGTTTGTATTTTATATTTAAATTTATTGTTTATGTCTTGAGTACATTGTATTCTTTGTATGCTACTACTGCTTACTGCTACCGTCTTATTTTCAATTGGCAAATCAACAAAGCAATCAATCGATCAACTGGCGTGGAATTTAAAATTGCCTAATATAAACTACACAAAACGTTTGCCATATTCGGCGAAACAACTTTATGTAACCGTCCTATGTTTTCTTGAATTTAAAGAATACTTTGGTAGCAATTAGTGATCCAAAACACAAAAGTTCATTTTATTCATTCCACTTCAAATATATTGTTGATTTGATCATTTTCGCGTGCTTAAATTTTCGAGAATTTGTGATTTCACCTAAGATATAGCTAGTTATAGTTAGCTATAGGTCGTAGGTATAGGCATAGTATCCACCATATTACATGATATAGTGGTAGGTAGCGCTACGGTAATAAGAATTTTCGCGATTGTTAAATTCGAGAATTTTGCCTCGCGAAACCTAAAACCTCGCGAATGGTTCGCGATCTACAGTGATTTAATTTTGAAAAAATGTCCCATGATTTTTGCTATTCTGACAGAAACCAGAAACCGAATAAAACTTAGTCGAGAAACTATTTGGGGAAAGCAGCGCAATGCTAAAATTGTTGATGACGACGGCATTGAAATGATAACTATGGGCTGAGCATAGAGTAGTTCTGAGAATTGAAGATGCTATAATGCCTGTGTTATCAATGCGATTAGTATGTGTAGTGGTCACCAGATGGAGTGTTTGCTATGAGGGTGAGGTCTGGGCGGTGTCACATACCAGCAAACACGAGACGTTTACCCGATGCTGGCTCAATGTTGGTCCAGCGTCAACGACGCTGGACCAACATTGAACCAACAATGGCTCAAAGTCTCGTGTTTGCTGGGATATATACGGTGCCAAAGAGCTCCCAGCTAACTCAAGACGTTGATCCAATGTTGTTTTAATCAGCGAATTGTGTATGCTGGACTCATGACAGGCGTTCTATTCACCACCACCCACATCATTTTCCTCACGGACACTGGTCATTTCCTGATGACGTCACTTAGTGACCAGCTCTGCCCAGCAACTACGTGACGTTGACCTAAAGCCAACGTACGGGACGTTGCCCCAGCATCGAAACACACATTTGGTCATCTTGGTCATTTTGTGTATACATGTCTCGCCTTGATTTTTCCCAATAAGCGAATGGTACTGTATTCTCTACTGTACAAAAAAAGAGCTAAGTTATAATTCATCCATATCACAGTTTAGAACATCTCACTTTAGAATTGACCAGCAGTAACCATAGAAAAAGTGCTCAACCCATAAACCACTAAGCGTGATAATAGTCGTTTTTAAGCAGTTTTATCAGCCGATTAAATCACTGTTATTGGGAACGATATGTATGTTCAAACATCAAGATTAGCAAATGTTTGGTCTCAAATTAAACAGATATGAGTAATTTTATTTAATTTTGCACTTTAAGGCTTAA
>OZ024911.1:46207996-46328776 GCA_964017125.1 Flabesymbios commensalis
AAAGTGGGACAGGAAGGAGAACCTCCGGAGGATGGTGAGATAAATCAGATGAAATCAGCCCCTCAGCCACGGAGGCAAATACTGAAACTTCTGCATAAAGTGGACAAGACACACCACAAGCTCCTGCGTGACAGATATTGCGGCGTAACCAATGCACCAGAGATAATGAAGAAACTAGAAACATGTTGTTTTTGCTTTGCATGTTCGTAAAAGATACCAGTAAACACAAAACATTTGTATAACATTTATACAATGTTGGACCAACGTCGAAGACGTTGGGCCGACGTTGTATAAATGTCATACAACTGTTTTGTGTTTACTGGGCAGAAAGACGACATAATTAATGCGCATAATCAATAATAATATATAATATTTATGTTTGCATTTGAATATATTTAAATACACTAGCACGGTAACTGAAGGTTTTTAACCAAATTACGGACATAAGATTCAAGTTTAAAGACAACATAAAATCCCACACTTACTCTGAAGAAGGTAAATCTCCATTTCATTTTAACTTACCCTTTAAAAATCAGCGTGATTTTTTACCCATGGAAATAGTATATCTCCATATGTTATAAATGAATTAATAAATGAATGAATGAATGAATGAATGAATGAATGAATGAATGAATGAAATATTTTGTTTCTTTGAAACCTGAATGCTTGAGTGGAGGACGAACCAACGAGCTCCGGTGGCGGCGTGACAGCTGCAGCGTTAACCACTACACTAGGCCCCATCTCCAGGGGAGGCATAGACCTAGAGGGCTAGATAATTATGAAAAACTGAGGTTTATAAATATTAACACAGGTAGCATATATTTTACCATGGTTGTAGTTTCCTCTCGATAGGGTAGCATATTATTTATATTTCCATGACGTTTCAATTGGTATTTTTTTTTCAGGTCCGTAATCAAGGGCGACACCGAATATGATGTTTCTTTGCACCGAGCAGTAATTAAATCCCCCCCCCCCCCCCCCCCACAGCACTAGACGGGACATTATACAGGATGACTACAAACGTATGCAGCTTCCTAAAACACCTGGGATAAGAGTTGGCACAATATTGTGTGAACGTTGTATGCGTTGACCCCACAATGGGCCAACGTTAGACCAACAAATAGCTGCAGATCGGACAGAAAAAAACAACAACGAATGTACGTAAAATGCGACCGCCACTATTGTCAGGTAGTGTAATGGTCGGAAGTATGACTTTCTTGTTGTTTTACGTTACCATGGGACAGGACTGGCCTCGGACACGTTTCCATGGAAATAAGAATTGAGGTGACGTCAATGATTGACGTCAATCTAACCACCACATGTGACCATCACGAGCTGGGTACAAATTCACCAACATGTCAACCAATATATGAACGAGAAATTGATCTCCATCAAATTGCCTTAATTTTTTAAAACTTTTATAAAAAAAATTAACAATTAATATCACAAAAAAGGCTCAGGTATGATATTCTAACCTTTTTTTAAAACAAAAGAATGACGGGCGGTGATTAGCTGATTCCACCACAGTTTGTCACTGTCAAATGTTCAGGGGGTGGAATACTATGGTTCACAAAAACGTAGAAAAACTAAATAATATCGTATTTTATGGGCTTATATCGAGGAGAGTTACCAAAAATCATGACAAAAAACAAATATTTGTCTTTTTTTTCAGATAAACATCTGCCCGTAGTTTACTAATAATGATTATAAAAGAATAGAGATACAACATAAAATAAAAAAGTAAAAACAAATTTGCCACACTATTTGAGGAGTAGAGCAAATCAACATTGGGAGAATATTCGCCATGGGCGTGTCAGAGCCTGGTTTAGCTAATTTTTTACACTAACACAGCTAACGCAAGACGTCCAACGATGTTGATTTACCGTTGGGCTAGCGTCGGAGAGGCTGGTACAATGTTATCTCAACGTCGGGTCAACGTCTTGAGTTTACTGGGTAACCTCGAGACCTAACGTCACTGATTAGCTGAGACTTTTCTCAGCCAATCAGCATTCTTAGTACCGATTTGAGTTTATCTACAAAGTTTTGTCTCGAAAGTTAGTAAAACCTGGCCCAAATAAAAGACCTCATCCTGACGATCCGCACCCGGTATACTTCTTTCCTCAAAAACTCAAAGCAAATACCCAGGTATGTAATATCGTCCCCATACGAGAGCGAAATAATCTCATAATCTGCCATTATCAGTATCGCACGCAGTACTCTCCTAGCAAACAGGAGTTGCTAAGCCAATCCCGGTTCAATGCCGGGTCAGCTTATTGGATGGTGGAGCAGCATTGCACCAGCAGTGGCTAAAAACAAAGCGTGTGCTGGGATATATAGACAACAAATAATGAAGTGGATTTCGCGATATCCCGAGAAAACTGTTTGTATTGAAATAACCTATTTGTCACCATATAAATTAGTTTTACAGGATGTAAATTTATTTTATTATATTGTGGGCCTATTATTGTATTGTATTGTATTGTATTGTATTGTATTGTATTGTATTGTATTGTATTGTATTGTATTGTATTGTATTGTATTGTATTGTATTGTATTGTATTGTATTGTATTGTATTGTATTGTATTGTATTTACTGTTAGCTGTGATGTGGCACCCACCTTCACTAGACGAGATTTATGTTTATCTAAAGCCGACTGTTATGCCTATAGACGTACATTAAAAAGAAAACCCATAAAGGAACCGACAAATTATAAGGAAATCCTGACCACTATTAGTGTTGTTATCAGTACAGTACTTGGTAGTACTAGAACAGTAGTAGTGCTAGTAGTAGTAAGTACTATAAGTCGTAAAATGTTTATTGCTGGTTTCAACTGTATCTATTAATAGAACCAGGATATGCCTGTATAGAGAAGCGGGACCTACAAAACACTACATGGAATCCCTTTTGGATGTGTGACGTAGTTTCCAGGGCATCTCGGCTAAAAAGAGAACCAGGATATCCTTGTATAAGAATCTGGAGCAGTATAACGTACATGCATAACAGTAGCACTAGGTGGAATCTCCTCAGAGTCAGTGACGTCATTTCCAGGGCATCTCGGCTAAAATTAGTCGTGCTCTGAGCGGGGGGGGGGGGGCGTCTCGTAACAACAAAGTCAGTCACATGCTGAGTACTACCACATGCTTTGTGTCAACAAACATATAGGCCCTAGTTACCGTACAGTGAAACAGGCGTATCTGAAGCATCACATAGTGATGGATACGCCTCTCAGTCTCTAATATTGGTGTCACGGGGAGATTTCAACTATAGACAGTCAGCATTCAGTCGGTAACTGCAAATCTCCGCCGCGCGATGCGAATGGTAATCCGGATCCTGAACGTAACCTCACCATCCACAATTTCTTTAACCTTTTCACTACCATACATGACGGAAATTTCCGTCGTCATTCGTCAATGAACGTAACCATAAAATGACACAAATTTTCGTCAAATAAATACTACATTTATGTATTTTTCGTCATTTGAAGCTGGAAATTGCGTTAGCAATTCCAGCTTCAAATGACGAAAAATAGAACTCCTACACCAGTATATCTGGATCCTGGCATGCACCCCGGTCTGGAAGTCAAAGGGTTAATAATTTTTATTATTTATAAGCAAAAGTAGAAACGTTTAGCAATAACGCATAACGCGTTATTGACCCTACCTAGCAAATACAGTGCTTCAAACTGTTCAAAGGCCTGGAGTGTACAGTGCTGCCTATGGTACTGTGCACTATAAAAAACCCTTGAAGTCATTCGAAATAAGAGTAGGGCATAGTCCCGGCTTCGGGCTTCCTTCTGTTGCGATATTGCCATGATTGTGCAGAAAGCGACGTAAAGCAATATTCATATTCAACTAGCAAATACGAGTCAACGTTGTTTTAATGTTGGGGCAGCGTCATAGACGGTAGACTAACATTAACACAACATTGGGTCAATGCCCCGTATTTCCCAGGTAGTGGTTGCCATATTTTAACTCCATATATAAATAAGTTATTTACGACATTCACATAGATTGCTTTTTAAACGACAAATGCTGCTAATTATGTCCGTAATTGCATTTTTTCTTATAAATAATGATCAGTGCTACTGCCTGTCTCGCTGGAGCTCGAGAGTTCGTCCACCGCTCCCGGTATTCAGGTTTTTAAGAAACATAATGTTTCTTCTCTGCCCACACTGTTTTAATAATAACAAAACTTTTTCTCATTTGTCACTCACTTCAAGTCATCTTCATCCACTACAAGTCGAGAATCGCGACAGCAATTCGCGGCTTGTAGTAGATGAAGATTCTAATGGTGAATTCAGGCTTGATTGCCTACTTGAAGCGTTCCACCTCCGTAATACACCAGAAAAAAACATATCTGTATTTTATATGTATATATTTTTGCAGATCCTATGAAATGAACTATTGTCTATTGTCTACCAACTGGCGAACCGGTGAAGGCGTTCACAGAATGTTAATAATATTAGCAGTGACTGCAAACTCTGTTTACTGTCTTGTGTGCTTGAAAAAAATACTGAGTAGCACACTGTCGCAAAATGCGAAGAAAAAACTAGGTCAATGTTCTATGTAGACATAGTTTATAGACATCCCGGTGTGCGCCATGGACACAAGACACAGCATTAAAGATTTATACAACTGCGAAATGGGCATGCGTGGGACGGTCAGGTGTAGACTACATTAGCCTATTAAGTACACTTTGACGGCAATATCAGTCACTGAGCTGATCCAAGATACTACTCCAACGAGTAATCGGCCCAATGTTGTTTTAATGTTATACCAACGTCTGCGACGTTGGCTGACATTAAACCAACATTTGGTGAGTGTGCCGTGTTGGCTGGGAAAGCTCACACTGTCAATATGCTGGAGGTCAACTGTTTCCAGACCCACATGGTAACACAACCGTTTGTGTCTCAACACTAAGCCCACATGGGATAAATTGGTGAATTGCCTCATAGATGTCGCTCAAGTATATAGAGTTTATATGATTTGGGAACTTGCTCTTAATGCGGCAATGTGTATGAAACACATATAGTATTATTATCTTGGCTGATAACTATGGATGTGGGGTGATATGTCATTGTGGAATGTCCAGGGGCCACTGTTGCATTCTGCGGACACTCTTGTCTCGTTTATTTTGACAGTTGACTATACCTTTAAACCACTGCTATAGGCCAGAAAATTGATTTATCTGAAGATCGGATGAATACTGGCGACAGACCGCAGCACGTTTAAAAGTCAAATTGTAAGGACGTCCGGTGGCTTTAATATTGGATATATATGCAAATTAGCTAATTTTCAAACTTAAACAGCGTAATCAGCCCGACATATACATAGTTTTACGAAGATTGGTTATCGGTGAATGTAGAATATTTATGTTGAATTAAAAAAAATGTGTCGTAGCGGCCATCACAGATATATGGACATCAAATTTATCATTAGACATATAGATTTTCGACCTTAAACAGGATGATCTGAGAAAGCATCGCAAAGATCAAAGATCGGATAAACATTGACCACAGTAGAGCAGCACATCGCTTAATAACGGTTTAATGCAGGTCCAGCATCTACTAAGTTGACCCATCATTAAACTGACATTGGCCCAATAAGAGTGTATTTGTCAAAGGTAGATTATATCCTCCAATGATGTAGTTCGACATTTTATGAGTAACAAAGTGTGTAAAATTAAATATATAATTTTACGAATGTTTCTTATTATTAAATTAAATACGTGTATTGCTGAACATAACTTTCGAATTTTTGCATGTTTTAAATACTCATAACGAGGCTATTTGTGTGGAACTCTGAAAAAGTGCTGCCAAATTTGTCATCACCTGCCTCTCATCAGATATGCATCTTATGCTTTTCTTCTCCCATGTACATATATACATGTAGTATCCGATCACCGCTCATACGGTAGTGTACACATAGTGTACGGTCTGAACATACATATTCAGTAAACACCAAAACATTCGTATAACATTTGTACAATGTTGGACCAACGTCGAAGACGTTGGGCCGACGTTGTACAAATGTTATACAAATGTTTTGTGTTGGCCGGGTATTCAACAATATGTATGAGGGCAGAGTGGGGGTAGACCCTAAAGTAACCGGATAATTCCCACAAAATGTCATGTTTATCAAGCAGATCCAACATCATGATTGATATGATTCGATGAATCGTGCTCTCTTTAATCTCGTGGGGGCGCTATAATTAATGTATAAAAACATGGCAATGTTTGTCTGATCCATTAACATGTTTTATAGAAACATTGTAAAAGTATATAGGCAAGAAATGCGATAGTATTTTTATAGAAATGATCAGTGTACACTGCTCTGAGGTGACGTCACGTGTGGCTATGCATGCTATGGCCAGTAGTATGGGTGATACTTGCCCGAGTAAGCTATTTGCGGGACAAGTATAATAATAAAAACGTGGCTGATGTAAAGCAGATAAACAGCGGGGTGATCCGCATAACAAATAGATGTTAATAACAATCAGAAAGCTTTTAATTCTAATCATGCTTCATTATTAGTAATTTATTTTAGTTAATTTATTTAAATTTTCAGCCACTTGTGTCTCGCTACCGCGACCCACAACTTCAAGTGTCTGAAAATCAGTCATATTTGTTTAACTTGAGCACAAATATCTGCAAATCTTGATGTTTAGACACACACTTCATTCCAAATAACATTGACTTTGGTCGACTAATAAAACAGATGTGGTCGTGATCAGCAGGATAAGGGTTAAATAAAGACACATGGGACTTAGAACATCAAATGAAGCTTTTATATTGACACTCACGGTTCATTCGTGACCACGCTTTATAAATGTGAGCACGGGTTAACCCCCTACTGCTGCTGGAACTGTATATATCACACCCTTAGTGCTGAAAGGGTGTAACTGCCACTTTATTGCAGTTACACCCTTTCAGCACTAAGGGTGCGATATACGATTTCAAAGAATATTCAAGCCAAATAAAATGTCACAGAAATAGTATTTTTAACCCTTTCAAACTTGACTTTACGTTGTCATCTTCATCCACTACAAGCCGCGAATTGCTGTCGCAATTCTCGACTTGTAGTGGATGTAGATGATTTGGTGTGGTTTAAAAATTAAAGAACATTACCATGTATTAGTAATCCAGTTTCATGGAAATTTTCGTTCTAAAACCCTTGGTTGTAGGGAAATAAAGTCTGTTTTCAGGGATGTAAAATGATAATTTAATGCATCGTGAGGTCTTAAAGGGTTAATTAGATTGCTCAGTTAATCAAATCATTCTATTTTGGAGGTGTCTATTTTTGATAAATATAAATATTTTACGTCATTTTAAACTGGAAATTGCGTTAGCAATTCCAGTTTAAAATGACGAAAAATAGAAAAATACAATTCAGCAGCAGAAGGCAAGGATTAAGACCATGAAAACCGTGGTCATGGATTTGTAATTAAATTATCAAGTACGAGTTAACTCTTTAACCGCCGGTGCCGCATATATTCGGGTTTTCATTTCTTATTAGCACATTAAGTACCACCTTTTAAACAAGTTAAAGATAAAATGTGACATCAATCAGCAATATTTGAAAACAGTTGGCCTCCATTTTGTCAAATCTGAATAATTTTCACTCACTTGAAGTTGTGGATCGCGTCAGCGAGACACAAATTCAAGTGGGTGAAAATTCAAATTGAATAATTTGGCGGTTAAAGGGTTAAGAAACATCAACACGAATTTATCAATTGTAATGACGGGAAATATATAAATCGTGAGCACGGAATCGGAATCCGTGAGCATAGATGTCTCACCCATGACCACGGATTAACCCTTAGCACACTGATGTCGACAAAAGTAGACATTCTGTGTTTTTATTAGCACCTGTATAACCAGTTGGTAAAAATTAAATTTGCCTTCAATCTTGCAAAACTGATATATTTTGAGATTTAAATTTCACAAATGATACAAAATTTAAGTCATTTGAAGTTGTGGATTGCGGTAGCGAGACACAACTTCAAGTGGCTGAAAATTTAAATTTCTTAGCTCAGTGCTCTAAGGGTTAATAAGCTGGGCTCCTGGCGCCTCACTTGGACAGTAGTGCACACAAGCGAAAACGGAAAACCGGGACACAATCTCATCTCTTGTCCAATGCCTAGTTTTTTCCATCCTCCCAAAGCAAACTCAAATCGAAGGGCCAGGGCTTGCATAGAAAAAAATGTTTTTTTTAAAGCATACATGTATGTGAGTAATATACTTGTAAGCAGTTACACACACCCATACATTTGAATATAATCGGACATTGTGTTTTTTAAAGCCATGATACAACTTAGATATGCCATTCTATCTAGGCAACGTTAAGTTATCCAATATTCGCATCGTCTAATTCAAGCAAGACACGTACTAATTTTCTATAGCTCCAATATGACACATATATATATTTTATTATAAACGGCCTCACCCTTTGTCAGTGTTACAGCCCAGTGAGCACAAACATTTGTATAACCTTTATTATAAAATGTTGGACCAGCGTCGAAGACGTTGGGCCGACGTTGTATAAATGTTATACAAATGTTTTGTGTTTTACTGGGCATATGTGAACTGAATTTTATTCGTTTGCGGTTTCTTTGTATTTGTGCATTTGACGTGCTTCATAAAATGTTTTTCGATAGTCAGTCACACTATGACCGTAATAAAAAATACGATATTTAAAACAAACATATGGACTCCGTTGAGGTAGGATAAATGTACATTCTATTGGAAAAATACGAGATAATTAATTTGATGTCTACAAAAATCATGATAATTTAAAAGTTGACACAATGGGTGTAAATAAATGTATTTTACTTTATTAAATATTGATAGGTTAATGTAAAATATTGGTATTATATACCAAATATCCCACAAAACTTGTTCTATAAAAGATCGTACTAGCAGAGAAAAATGTTTGGCACCAGACATGTCAGCCTTAACCTGTGACTGAGTTGTAAATGCACACAATCTGAGAATCTGCCAGCTAACATGTAACGTTAACCAAACGTTGGTTTATTAATGGGCCTCTGCCTGCCACGCTGACCCGATATTAAACCCACGTTGTGTGCGCGCTTCGTGTCTGCGCTGGCAGTGCCAGCAGAGTGTCTGGCCGCGTGACCCCGTGCGGTCACACGGTCATCACGCCGTGCCCAGGTGACGAGATATATCGATACGTTGACCCAATATTGGTTCAATG
This sequence comes from Flabesymbios commensalis, assembly GCA_964017125.1. Lineage (NCBI taxonomy): Eukaryota > Metazoa > Annelida > Polychaeta > Terebellida > Flabelligeridae > Flabesymbios > Flabesymbios commensalis. Next base: position 46,217,210 of record OZ024911.1, read on the forward strand.
TTGGCCCGCCTTCGTAGACGGTGGGCCAACATTGAATCAACATTGGGTCAGCGTATCATGTTACAATTATATCCTGCCAGAACGGATATCCTGACGTCATCACAGGGGTATCCCTGACGTCACATGACAGGCGGAATCCTAATTCTCTTGAGTATCTATGCCAACATTATAAAGGTCAACAACGTCACGGAGTTTGCCGAGTGTGCCACGGAATGTGCCGAGCGAGCCCGATAATCACCATAGATATAATGACCACTCATGTCAAGTTCACGGAAAATGCCGAGTATGAACGGAAATGTCCACATAAGGAAGTGTGTTTGTTTTGTGTCTCATTGTTTGCCAACACTAAACATAGCTTCCGCTGACTGGCAGCGTGGTCATTATAATACATAACCAGTATTTACAAAATGAGCACTGAGCGTGCCCAGTAAGGGCCAGTATATACACCCACGCGTTATTTGTTAAAACGGTGATTTTATATTTTTTTATAGTGTAGGCCTATCTTGTGTCAGTTTCTATTCAGATCTACGGACACTGTGTAGGCCTATTACCACACAAATGGTACTATTACCAGGGCATAGCACAGCAAACACTTTTGCATAACATTTAGACAATGCTGAAGCAACTTCGAAGACGTTGGCCCGACGTTGTATAAATGTTATACGAATGTTTTGTGTTTGAAACTATGAAAAAAATTCATATTATCTGGAACCAAATGTTCTGCCATACTAAAATAAGACGAATGCCTTCCTTTATTCTTGAGAACTTTACAACTAAAAGTGAAACCAAGGAAGATAAGTTTAATTTTGTGAAAAATCTCAAAGCAAACAACCAGACAGACAATAAAGTGAAAGCATCACGTGGCATAATGTGTATTGGATGACTGATCTTTTTAAGCAGTCTCTGTTGCTAGGTCACGACGACTGACGTGAATGACCATGATGACATCCTGTGACCTTCATATGTCAATCATGGGTCACGCCCACTTCCCACAACCTGTCAATTAGGGACCTGAGCTTCCCAGCAAACACGAGATATCGACCCAATGTTGGACCAATGTTGGTCCACCGTCTACGACGCTGGCCCCACATTGGTCCACTATTGGGTCGTGTTTGCTGGGTTGTATACTATGAGTGGGAAGTACGACCAGACAGAAAGCTGTCTGCACAGAGTCACAGCGATGAAGAGTCGTGTCTGCACATCTCACTTTGGTACAGAAAACACAAGAGGCGAGAGAAATGTGTAGTAACACGAGAGAAAAGTGTAGTCCCCCGGGAGAAAAGTGTAGTACCCCGAGAGAAAAGAGTAGTACACCTAGAGAAAAGTGTAGTACCCCGAAAGAAATGTGTAGTACCCCGAGAGAAAAGAGTAGTACACCCAAAGAAAAGTGTAGTACCCCGAGAGAAATGTGTAGTACCCCGAGAGAAAAGAGTAGTACACCCAGAGAAAAGTGTAGTACCCCGAGAGAAATGTGTAGTACCCCGAGAGAAAAGAGTAGTACACCCAGAGAAAAGTGTATTACCCCGAGAGAAAAGTGTAGTATCCTGAGAGAAATGTGTAGTACACCCAGAGAAAAGTGTAGTACCCCGAGATAAAAGTGTAGTACCCTGTGAGAAAAGTGTAGTACCCGGAGATAAAGTGTAGTAACCTGAGAGAAAAGTGTAGTACCCTGTGAGAAAAGTGTAGTACCCGGAGATAAAGTGTAGTAACCCGAGAGAAAAGTGTAGTATCCTGAGAGAAATGTGTAGTACCCGGAGAGAAAGTGTAGTACCATGAGAAAAATGTGTAGTACCCTGAGAGAAATGTGTAGTACCCCGTGAGAAAGTGTAGTACCCGGAGAGAAAGTGTAGTAACCCGATAGAAAAGTGTAGTATCCTGAGAGAAATGTGTAGTACCCGAGGAAAAAAGTGTAGTACCCTCGAGAAATGTGTAGTACACCCAGAGAAAAGTGTAGTACTCCGAGAGAAATGTGTAGTACCCGAGAGAAAAGTGTAGTACCCGAGAGAAATGTGTAGTACCCGAGAGAAATGTGTAGTAACCCGAGAGAAATGTGTAGTATCCTGTGAGAAATGTGTAGTACCCGGAGAGAAAGTGTAGTACCCTGAGAGAAATGTGTAGTACCCTGAGAGAAATGTGTAGTACCCCGTGAAAAAGTGTAGTACCCGGAGAGAAAGTGTAGTAACCCGAGAGAAAAGTGTAGTATCCTGAGAGAAATGTGTAGTACCCGAGGAAAAAAGTGTAGTACCCTCGAGAAATGTGTAGTACACCCAGAGAAAAGTGTAGTACTCCGAGAGAAATGTGTAGTACCCGAGAGAAAAGTGTAGTACCCAAGAGAAATGTGTAGTACCCGAGAGAAATGTGTAGTACCCTGAGAGAAATGTGTAGTACTCCGAGAGAAAGTGTAGTACTCGGAGAGAAAGGGTAAACCCGAGAGAAAAGTGTAGATCCTGAGAGAAATGTGTAGTACCCCGAGATACATGTGTAATACCGCCAGAGAAAAGTGTAGTACCCCGAGAGAAATGTGTAGTACCCGAGGGAAATGTGTAGTACCCCCAGAGAAAAGTGTAGTACTCCGAGAGAAATGTGTAGTACCCGAGAGAAAAGTGTAGTACCCGAGAGAAATGTGTAGTACCCGAGAGAAATGTGTAATAACCCGAGAGAAATGTGTAGTACCCGAGAGAAATGTGTAGTACCCCCAGAGAAAAGTGTAGTACCCCGAGAGAAATGTGTAGTACCCCGGAAGCGAGGCGTCGAAATATAAAACTAGAAAGTCGTATCGACGCAGGCGTCGATGACTATGCCTCCGCTGTAAAGGCTATCACCCCCCGTCCTGCATTACCCTCCCATTAAAAAAAATGTATTTCGAACGGAGGTCATAGACAAAAAAAAAATTGTCCCGGCCTGACTATCCCCGCTTGTAAAGAAATGTAATGCAGAGAGGCTACAGCGTTAAAAGAAAAAAAGACCCTTAAAATAAATATTTGTTCAAACCCCCCATGTGCCCATTCTGCCTGAATTTTTTTAATTGGCTTGGATCACCCCCCCCCCTTCCTGCCTTACCCTCCCACTTAAAAAAAAATAGCAATCTGGACTGAGGTTATAGAAAAAAAATTGCCTTGACCCCCCCTCCTATTTTTTTGCTCAAAATTGTTGTGAACTCCCCACAGCTCCCATAGCAAAAAAATCAAATTGGCTTTCACCTTCCCCCCCCCCCCTCCGGACCTACCCTCACCGCCCAGAAATAAATGTAATCCACGAAGGCTACTGCGTTAAATGAAAAAAGACCCTAAAATATTTGTTAAAACTCCTCCCTGCCTGAATTTTTTTAATTAGCCTGGATCATCCCCCTTCCTGTCCTACCCTCCCATGTAAAAAAAAGTAATCCGGATGGAGGTAGGTTATAGGAAAAAATAATAATAATTTGCCTTGACCCCCCCTACTTTTTTGTTCATATTTGTTTTGAACCCCCCACAGCCCTTGATCACCCCCCTTCCTGTCTTACTCTCCTATTCGAAAAAAATGTAATCCGGACGGACAGACAGACGGACGGACAGCCGGACGGACGGACGGACGGACGGACAGCCCGACTACATAATGCCTCCGGCCGCAGGTTCGCGAAGACATACAAATGAGAGGTGAATTTTGTAGTTGTGACTGCTGCTTTAGTCGTAGACGATTGTAGACGATTGGCCAAAATTAAACCGACATTAGCCAACGTCTTGTATGGACTCATCCCAGCACAAGTCACCACCACATCAAGCCCGAGCCTTTAGGCGAGGGCCTGCTGTGGAAATGAAATGAATCATGCTTTAGGCCACCTTTGTGCACATATAGGCCAAACTGGGCCAGGAGAACCTCCTGAGGATGGTGAGTTGACGCTGCCATCCAGACACAGGATTCGAAATTCGAACCCTGGAGGTCCGAGGCCGAGCACGCTACCTCTCGGTCACGGAGGCTCCCCACAATATTGAGTTTTTCGAGTGGATGGGGCACAAACATTTTTGTTTCTTTCAAATCGCCGAGACCGGGGAACGAACCCCGAAGTCAAAACAGAGGTGCTAACCACTGCCCTCTAGGGCACCCGTCCGCTTGCTGTGGAAGAGTGCTCAGATCAGCCCATCGCGCCGTACCCAACAATGCAGTATGTATTTTCACGTACGAATATCGCCCTTAAACGGAAAAATCAACTCAGCAAAAAAGTGTATAAGCGCAGGAACTTATGATAGGAGGGAGTGCGAGATGGGTTGTTTTCACCATACGTCTCGTAGTGAAAGCTAACTGTTAACAGCGTGAGTGCGAGAATGGAATATTACAACACTCGAATCACTTCAAGGGTCTTTTGAATTGCTGAAAACTACTCAAGTGCAGATGGACACCTCCCTTTTTAAGTAACCATGTCCCGCATGCGTCATATAGGCCTAGCATATTTTGATTCTTATTAATCTGAGGGCGAATTCGGAGCAAGAAATCTATCAAATTCAGGATGCTTAGATATATATGTAACATTTTAGTAAGTGACACATATATAGATAGGTGTGTGGCCCAAGCATCGCACAAGTCACTCAACACGAAAACAACGAGGTTCATTGACAAATTCAACCCTTAAAACGCTGAAATCTTTTTATATAAACCATGGAGACCAAATGATTTTTCAATTTGATGTCAGCATGAATATCTTAGTTAGCTTTTCCCGCTTCATTTGAATACCTATGTCATGGGTCCGCGGCCATTAGTTTATTTCTTTCAACACGGGGATCGACTTTAGACGTCAGATTTTGAAGTCTAAAGAATTTCCAGTGGTTGTCGAGAGCTACCTTTTGACCAAATTTATCCTGGAAAAAACTATTTTGAAATGGTATTAGGTCGCTGGTAATGTGGCGGGAAAATCTCATGTGACACCAGACGAAGCACATAAATTAACGGCAGGTGGCGCTGAACAATGCGACCTTGACCGTCAATACTTTTTCTGACCTTGAAATGTATATGGGCATTTAGTTGTCATTACTTTATGGCTAATTGCAGTTTAAAACGCCATAGGGGAGCCCCACTGGCCACACAAAAAAGTTGTTTTCGTCACAATAAAATGCAGATGTCGGTCAACATATGCTCTGGATACCATTAATTATTTCACCGTCCAAAGAATATTCATGAATTAAAGGTCAATGACCCGTTTAAAAGAATGTTTTGCTCATATTTCAAGGTCTCAACTCATTAAATGATGTGTTACTTCCCATGTCGCTACCAGAGAGTCGTATTTGTCAGTCACTTGAGTGGCAAATACGACACTCTGGTTGCTAGGAGACAAAATGATATTGTGGTCAGGCACGCCTTTAAATTTGAGCCACAAAGCCATGAACAAATGTAAGATTCGATATATTATTTAAAGAATTCAACATTTCGTTTAAGTGAGATTTGGAAAATCAACATTTTTGGAAGTATTTCAGTATTATATGATTTTAGCGTTGTTCTCATTACACAAATAATTGTGAAATACAATGTAGACTTAAGTCCCATTATGTAGCGTCAAAGTAAAACATAAATACAAACTGTACAATTTCTTTTAACTATGGGACTAAAAATTGAAATCAAATGAAAAGTATCTGCGATGTAAAGTAGAGTAAACCTCTACCTTATCTAAAAGTGCAGAACAGAACAAAACTATAGATTGATTATATTTTGTGCAAATATGAATGAAAAAAATATGTAAAAAATATGCAAATATGAATGCAGGCTAACAGGATACCAAAGTTAAGTTTCTTCTTCGGACAATACAAAACATGTCATCAAAATGATCAAGTAAGGGGACAATCGCCACCGGTGCCAGAAAGTTTTGACGCGCTCATTAGCCGTGACCTTGACCTTGAGGAGTGACAGAGGGCGGACATGTCGCTTCAGGCGCATGCGCTGTTTACATGGTCACAGTTTCATCTGCAGACAACATAGGTTACACGACAATGTGCCCTGCATTATAATTTACTGACGAAAATATCCAAAATATGACAAAATTGTTAATAGTGATCCGGGGTGATTGTGTTAAATCACTTAAATGGAGACGAAAACGAATATATACGGTATATAGAAGTTAAGTGGTGGGCAATGGAAAACACCCTGCTATTACGTAGGCCTAACCCAATTTCTGCGATATCAGACTGTCTGAATATCGGAAAATTTGCATAATTTCCATTCGGTCCAGTCCCTGCCATACCCAGTAAGCACAAAACATTTACCTAACATTTGTAAAATGTTGGACCAACGTCAAAGACGTTGGGCCGACGTTTGCTGGATATACATGTAAACCTTATACATTAGGTATTCGAAATTTCTCTATGGATTTTAAAAAAAGGTAAATATTGGCCTTAAAAAATGAGAATAGACATAGGGCAATTAGCTTTTTGTCAAATCCGTTGAGAAACGTCGGTAACATATATATAATGTATGCGGGTATTTTATAGCAGGGACTGGCCTAATTCCAAAATTATTCTAGAATGTTGCCAAACACTGACGCAACGGTGGTCCACTTCAAGCTGCAAGGTTTGTGTAAGATATTTTTGACTGGGGCGGGGGCCCTGATGTGGTGGTCAAAGCTGCCTGCCTGGAAAGGCGGAGCTCAAATGTTTCTTCATCGCTCACTCGTAGAGATTCAGTATTGTGGGGAGCCTTTGTGACCGCGAGGTACACTGGTCGGCCTCAGACCGCCATGATTCCAAACGCTGTGTCTGGAGGACAGTATCATTTGATTCATCCCACCATTCCTTAGAGGTTCTACTTGCTAAGTGTATCTTGTATATAGGTGGCCTAAAGCTCAATTCATTCATTTTTTTGTATTTTCAACCGAAAAACATAAAACTCCCAGGGAAAAGAGAGCGCAACTATAATTTATAGATTTCTGAGTGGAGCTTGTGTAGGTATACATTATGGCGGCCATCCACTGTAAAGGACAATGATTCAGAGTAATCATCACTATGTCAAGTCAAGTGACCAAGTATCAATTAGAACGTCACCTGAGGTTAACAGACATTTGACATTGTTGAGGAGGCCAGAGGGCACCTAGACAAGCTAGTTCTCATAAGAAAAAGGTCTGTGCATGTATTCCAACAAAAACAGTGACGCCCTCCTCCTTTGGTTCAATGTTAAGCCGGAATCGCAGACAGTTGACCACCATGTAGCACTGATGCGATGGCACTGATGGCACATCCCGCAACATACCTTATATAATCCACCATCGTTTTTTAAATAAAGGATTTTACCTTCCTTTAATTGCACACAAAACTCAATCACTGTAAATAAAATCAACGCGTCAAAAGTGTTCTGGAATCCAGGTCTACGACGTCGGACCAACGTTAAACCAACATTGCTTCAACATCTGCTACTGTTGGGAAGTGCTCTTGGGACAGGTAGAATGTGTGCGTATGATGAACAGTCGGGATATGTTCTCAAAGTGTTACATTTTGGTGTCCTTAAGGTTTGACCAAAATGTAACCCTTTTAGAACATAATAATGTTCACCATAATAGCGTATTCATATATGTCATAATTTTAAGGCTCGTGACAAGTTATACTTATAGAATTTTGCCAATGTTTTTTTAGCAAAAGTAATAGGTTATTGAATACAAAAATCGAACTTTGCTTTTTTGGTGCTATTTGTCAAGTTTTTACGCCATTTTCCAAGATGGCCGCCATCGACTAAGATGAAATTTTAAATAAATTTAGTATCTATCAGAAAAAAAATTCGAAGGTTAATTTGCATAAGAAAATCATTTCTGACACTATTTTCTTATTGTGAGGTATCTTACATGCATAAATCCAATATTGGGGTTTCGTTACTTACAAAATATCGTGTTTTTTTACCTCTTAGCAGAACATATGTGTAATTCACCAACATAATTCCCCAAGCGTATATAGTGACATATATGTAAATATAAGAAAAATTGTCCAAATAACAAGGGAGTATAGTCAATAAGAAAATGGAAATGAGTAAACGCTGAAAGCCTCCATCTGGTAGGGGGGGGGGGGTGGTGCTTAAGTATAACATTGAGCAGTTAAGATTTCACATTATAGCATTACAATGACATAACATTGCAGTGTAATTAGTGTAATGCAGCATCATATGATATTGTATTCTAAGCGTATGTTATTAGGCTTATATCGAGCAAATAAAATGTCTTAGATTTTTGCAAATGAAAATACTAATACGTAGTCTCAACAAAATGATGAAGCGCCAAAACGTCGAATGGCGGGCATCTTGGATTTATGCAGATAAGGATAACACACATCTACATGTAGCCTAAACTTGTGTTCTTATTAAACGTTTTGTATGACTATTTGTATGACTATCAAAAACTAAAGCGTATAATTCGCGTCAAATATATCCCAATAGCTTCACTAGAATCACAAAAACTTTTTATGATTTCAGTTGTGATATCTTTGAATTATACAAAATGAAATGAATCGGGCTTTAGGCCACTTTTGTGCACATACAGGCTAAATTGGGCCATGAGAACCTCCTGAGGATGGTGACATGAGTGAGATGACACTGCCCTCCAGACACAGGATTCGAACTTGGAGGTCTGAGGCCGAGCACGCTACCTCTCGGTCACGTAGGCTCCCCACAATACCGAGTTTTACAAGTGGATGGGGAAGAAACATTTTTGTTATTTCAAACCGCCGGGACCGGCCTTTAACCACTACCCTAGAGCCAAAGCCCATTGAATTATACGCTTTTTTTGTTATTATCAGGTGTAGTCATACAAAACATTTATTATGAGAAAACAAGTTGAGGCTACGCATTTTGATCTTCATTTAGACAAATTAAAAATAGCCACCATTTGACTTTATTTTGGACCATATTTAATCTCTTTTAACCCTTTCAGCCCTCACGCTGCATTAAAGCATCATTTTACATCATTGAAAACATATTTGATTTTCTCAGAACCGAGGGTTTTAGAAGACAAATTTCGATGAAACTGTTCTACGAATACATGGTAATTTTCTTTAATTTATCACCCACTTCCAGTCATCTTCATCCACTACAAGTCGAGAATTGAGACAGCAATTCGCGGCTTGTAGTGGATGAAGGTGACAATGGTAAATTCAGGACTGAAAGGGTGAAAAAGACAAATAAAGTCATATGGTGGCTAATGGTAAAGCAATATTCATATATTAATGGATTCCTCACAAAAAGTTAATCAGAATATTAAAATAACTTCCCACGAAAACCTCTTTTAATTTGAAAAGACTTGATTTTTTTACAAGATAGCTGCTGTCAGCCATTTTGTTTTAAATTGATTCACCCCAAAAGTTAATCAGATCACAAGAAATGATATCGCGCCCAATTTTTTTTGGGCAGCCATCTTGGAAAATGGCTGTGTATGGCTCGGTGACACCCTAAAATATATGGGAAAACAAAGATCATATGAAAAAAATGTAAAATGTTTAAAAAAATAATAACTTAAAAAATTAACCTCCTCCCACACCACCGCCCTAAATAAGTGCCCCCGAAAAAAACATTTTAACTTTGAGTGACCACTCCAATATAAAAAAATAAAATTTAAACATCTTATAAAAAAATACCCCCCAACATGTCAAGATGTCTGTCGTCAACCATTTTATTCACATGGATTCTTCCCAAAAAGTTATATTCCAGATCTTGGGAAATGCCCCCAAGAAATATATGGGTAGAATTGCACAATCATAAAATATGTAAAAAAAAGTGTAAAAATTCAAAAGTTGAACAAAATACGCCCTCCCCCAAGTGAAGAGACTACTCCAATAAAATATAAAAAATAACAAGAAATCTTAGAAAAAAATGACCCCACCCCTACAATTTTTCAAGAGGTCTGTCGTGAGCCATTTTGTTTTACATCGATTCTCTCAAAAAGTTAACCAGATCATCAGAAATACCTAGACCTATCAACGGTTCATAAAATATCAGTTCAATAATATTACATATTGCATTAAATGCAGACATGAATATGGGTTTTAAAAACATACCATTTGAGAAGGAGTATCGAAGAAACAATTTGATAACATAAATTCGTCATCTGGGCATTATATGGTCTTCGAAAAGCTGTCTTTTTACGTCGTTAATGCAATGTTTATCCAGATAAATATTGTGAGGAGAAACTGTGATTGTGTATAAAGTGGCTACATGAACCATGACAGATTTTAATATTGATTTCCGAATACTTATTTCATTGATGACATCATCATAAGTACTTTACTCACGCGCCGAGTACAGAGTATAAATTACCCGTGATGCCCAGTGGCAGTGATGTCGGTCACGCTCACCAGATGTCGTGTGTGTGTCAGACAGCTGGTGTACCCGGCGGCCGCCAGACGGTGTGAGCTAACCACATCACAAGCCGCCATACTCACTCACTAGGCGGCTCTGTGTGATGCCCCCGGCACTCACCAGGCGACTATTACTGCTTTATGAGACCAACCAATCAGAGGCACCCACTCATCCCCGCGTGAGAGACATAACTTCCTTCCATGTACAGCCATACTAATGAGAAATAAAATATATATTATAACTGCACAAAATAATTTATGGTCTTCATTCCAGACCTTAATTGTTAATACGTGCTTCTTGGTGGCAAAAATTAAGACAGAACATAAATGTTGTATAAATGCAGAAATACACATATTCAAACATATGACATTGACCCAATGCTGGGTGAATGTTGAGCCGACGGCGGAGACGGCGGGCCAACATTGACCCAGCATTGGGTCAATGTATCGTGTTTGCTGGGAAAATACACGTGGGTACTCCTTGGTGAGCACTTAATAAGTTATGACTTTGTACGGCAGCAAAAAAAGATTGACCCACTTTGGCAGAAAACTGGGTCAACATTACAGCTTCCTCACCAGCTCAAAGCCAACGATTGTCCACTGTCTTGTCCAAGTCTGACTGGCAGACGCCTCTAAAAAAAGGAACGTATGTGTCTTTGAACACAGCTACGTGGATTCTGAGTACGTTACGGAAAATATTACAATATTGTTGAATGTTCTTGGATTATTAAATTATAAATAGCATAATTATCTCTATAATCGCGACTGTTACAGTATGTTATTTAAAATAAAGATTCATCTGCAGTAAGGCGGCAGTTGCACATTGATGGAGCATGAAGGCAATGTAGGCCTGTATCTCCATGATTTATTACAATATACGAGCAGTTTATCTTCAAAGTCACCCAAGGTTATCATTACATACAATGAGCTCCACTCCAACCTCATCCCAACTAAGATAGACGATTAGACTCAAAGATGGGCCAACATAGCCGGCGTCCCAGCATTGAGTCAGTGCTAAATCAGTATCTGCAGTTAATCGTAACACTATTGGAGATTGTTTTTGAGATATAGCTGGCAGTTTTACAAACTGGACACATTATTTAGCCATACATTCCAAGCTCTCAAGGTCAAATAACTTCAAAGTCGTCTGTCACTTTGGATCATTAGAAGCTTTTTTCGAATGTCGCCGATAGCGAGGAGTTTCTATTATGTAGTTTATAGGAACTGCTTCCGGTGGCATGGGGTTTCTATAAACAAAATGACTTACTTGTTGAATCCTTGTAATAGCAAGGCAAAATTATTTTTTGCTTGATTATATATGAAGATATCCAGCTATAGATATATATGAGCCACTACAGCCAATCATAACATTGGAAAATACTCTAAATATTGTGTTCCAAGCACACGCAGTTTGGAAATGTATTATCATTATTGTTAATTTATATTTTCATGCATTGGGTAACTAATCGTTGCCAAAAATCTAAACAAATATGTGTGCGCATTGCCAATAACAACTTTACCCTCAAAGCGCTCAATTAAATAATTTAAATTTTCACCTGAAGTGTGTGTCTCGCTACCGCGACCCACAACTTCAAGTGATCGATAATTACTATATGTGCTTAACTTGAGACAAAACATGTGCAAATCTTGATGTTTAAACACTCATTTCATTCTCAATAACAGTGACTTGAATGCTAATTAAACGAATTAAAAACGACTATAGTCGTGTTTAGCGCTTCAAGGGTTAAGACATTATCAAGTATCAATGAGTAGATTTTAACCCTTTAACCACCAAATTATTCAATTTGAATTTGCACCCACTTGAAGTTGGCTAAACTGGCCCAGTTTAGCCTATATGTGCACAAAGGTAGCCTAAAACCCTATTCATTTATTAAGAGCCCATACTCTACTACAAACTACGCCAACTCAATCATTAAATAACGCGGTGTGATTGGCTAGAGCAGAATCAAATATTTGTGTCAGGTTACAGACTGTCTGAGGGGCATAAACTCTCAGTCAGAGACAATTACGGTGCTGGATCTGTTGATGAAGAGGATCAAGCGTGATAGGAGGTCCGTGGCTAATATATTTATAGGGAAAAAATTAAAAATATTGAATCACTATTTTATTCCTTTGACCCGCAAACCGCTGGATTAAATGATCTAAATTTTCACCCACTTGAAGTTGTGTCTCGCTATCGCGACCCACAACTTCAAGTGGGTGAAAATCCCTTATATTTGTTTATTTTAGATCAACATTTTGTAAATGTTGATTTTAAACAGTCATTTCATTCCCAATGCCAGTGATTTGTTGACATTATTAGGTTGTGACTTCGAAGTGCGATGGGTGGAATTTAAATTTTAAATTTCAAAATTGGCTGACTGTGTAATAGTAGATTAATCACATTGTTAGGAAAATCTCGTCCACCATCGCTACAGGTCTCGCTAGCACTTTTTGTCCCATCATGCAAAGTGACCGAGACCCCACCAATCTTCCTGCTCCCCCAGAAGCCCAACAGAGGGCGCGTTTGTCTGGCAGGTGTCTGTGTAATGTCACTTGATGGAAATGATGTGATGACCTGGGCGTTTAGTAAAATCATAGAGAGTAGACACGTCAAACAGAACAGCCTGTGAGTTTAATGACGCCGAGTGTCATCACCAACAACCACAGCTTACATTAAGTGACCACACCCCACCCCAAAACCTCATCAAACACAGCACCATAACACTAACTACTTCCTGTAAACATTGTCTAACAAGAGCACACTCGACAATAGCCCGCCGCCATTATTGCACTTGGTAAAATTAGTGACGTAAAATGTGATAAATCACGATAAATCGGCAATTTTCTGCGACAAATCTATCTGTCCTTTTGTTTTTTAGCCATTTTTTAACTTGAGCAGGACGAGAAAATTGTAACGCCGAAATCGGCCATTTTGTGAGATAAATCGTCCATTTAGATTTTTTTTCAGCCATTATTGAACTTTTTCGACTAGTTATTAGCAACAGACAAAACAAATTTTAGCAGGGTACACGAAGAACTTGTCAAGTTATCGTGCCCACAAGAAAATGTTAAAACCGACGCCAACGCCGACACCGACGACGCCGAACTTCAATTGCAATAGCCCACCTTTTTTAATTAAAAATTGAAAGGCGGGCTAAAAAAGAATTGAATGGAAATTCAAGTGAAACTAATTTAAAATGTATACATGTACTTCCTTTTTTCCCAAACATGTACCCGGTATAGAAATCACAACTCGAAAGAGAAATTGTGGAAAAAATCCTGTCATGGCTTAAAAAAATAAGGTTTGCTTGCGGTATGTTGAACAACTTCAATCCAACTGTATTGTTCGCAGAACTGCAAGTAACAGTACATGAATCAATATTAGTATCTGAAATGCTAGAATGTTAGAATATATTATTTTGCACATTGGTGATCCCATTGTCAAAATTGAAATATAACTATTCAAATACATCACCATGTTGTAGCAGTTTAAATATATACTGTTAGCCAATAATGTTGTACCATTACAGGAGTCAAACACCATCCAGACATATATCGTATTGGATATTAAAAGGTAGCATTTATCGAGGAGACGTAAACCCCCGAAGCGCTAAGTTACATAATTCAAATGTTCACCCACTTGAAGTTGTGTCTCGCTACCGCGACCCACAGCGTCAAGTGAGCGAAAATCACTCATATTTGTTTAAATGTGAGCCCAAACATTTGCAAATCTTGATGTTTAATACATACATTTCATCCTCAATAACTAATAATATTTAAAACGAAAGTGTTAATAAATACTTACTACTACCAACCAAGGAGGTTATATAACCTCGCTGCTACTACCATGGTGGTCAGACAGTTACATTAAATAGGCTTGGATGAATTACAACAGTGAAAATGGTTAAGTGAAAAGTATTCTGAAAAACAATATTTTTTTTATTCTGTTAATCAATGCATATTCGTAAATCTAATTGAGTCTTTCGAATAACTATACTCACATTAAAAGGGTCATTGTCATAACGAAAATAATTGTAAATTATAACAGTAAAATCTAAGGAAGTGCATTTAGGATTTTTTTCACAATCTGTTATAACGTCTTACTAATCTTACGGTCTACTAACTCACTACTAATCAGTTATAATGGTCTACTAACCGACTACTCATCCGTTATAACGGCCTCCCAACGGACTGGTGATCCGTTATAACGGTATACTAACCGACTACTAATCCGTTATAACGGTATACTAACCGACTACTAATCCGGTATAACGGTATAGTAGCCGACTACTAATCCGTTATAACGGTATACTAGCCGACTACTAATCCGTTATAACGGTATACTAATAACTAGTAATCCGTTATAACGGTCCACTAACTGACTACTAATCCGTTACTGCACAACAGTTTACTAACTGACTACTAATCCGTTACTGCACAACAGTCTACTGACTACTAATCCGTTAAAACGGTCTACTAACTGATTACTAATCTAATCCGCTATTAACGTATTAATAACCCGTTATGACAGATTAATAGATGATTAGTGGCCAGCTATAACGGATTGGTCGAACGTTATGACGGGTTATAAAAATAAAATAATCATGTCCTAAATGCACTTCTGTAAAAATCGTATTGTGAGACAAACTACTAAGCATTAAAAGTGATTTAAGCAGCTGGTTAACCACAGCAAAGTCTGACCACATTCATAAACCACAGGACAAGGTAGCAGGAAGATACTCGCCAAGCACCTAAAGTACTTAAAGAGATTTACACACAGCACCCCGTGACTTGTACTTATACCCAGAAAACAAATTATTCTCTATCACTTGATTCAAGCTGAATATATAGTTTTCAATGTTGATTGTTAGGGGTTACATCACTATCATGCCCACAAGGTAATATTAGAAACGTAAAATGCGAAAACTCTCAATAAATCAGCCATTTTAATTTTTTTCAGTCATTATTGAACTTGTCTGATAACTGGTTGTCGTTAACTGTAAAAGAAATGTTAGCAGGATACATGAAAAACTTAGAAGTTATCGCGCCCACAAGGTAAAATGAATGACGCAAAATGCGTAAAATCGTAATAAATCGGCCATTTATGTTGAACTTGTCCGAGAACTGGGCCCGTATTCTCGTACAAGTTACGATATATCGTAGGCTTCGGATGGTCGAGATGGCCATCTTGACCAATCTGAAGCCTGCATAATTATATCGTAACTTGTACGAGAATATGGTCCCTGGTTACTAGTAACTACTGGTTACTATCCAGAACACATTTAAAAAAGTTATCATGCCCACAAGTGAATGTTAACGCCGACGCCAATGCCGCCAAACTTGAATTGCAATAACCCACCTTTTTTAATTAATACAAAGCAGGCTAAAAACTAATCGGGGAATTGGTCCGTACTTGATAAATAACAATTTGGCTGGTTCAATATTACAATTCTATCAAGTAGAACTCAATAAATCCATGTATATAGATAACTGGCGAAAATGGGGGGGGGGGGGGTTATTAGCAAATACAAATAAAAAATGCATATGCTTTCATCTTATTAAAAAAATAGAAAAGGAGTTCCCGAACTCCGAGGCCCGGCTTTAGGCTGTATGAGTGGTATAGACAAAAAATCGGCTTAAATTTTGTAAACATAACTGTATTGATATTCCTCATGGGCCAGTATCCTAAATGTCCAGGAAAGAACCAAGGAGACAAGTTAAAATATATCTTCAACGTTTATTCATTCCACCACCATCATCGCCGGTGCTGGCCAACGTCCATTTAAAACTTGCCAGTGAATCGTGTTGCGCGTGTCTCTGCGATACACACGATGTAGGCCCACCCACCCAATTTCGATTCAAAGTTGGGCCAGTGTCGCAGCCCATTGCTGGTTCACTGCCGAGAAATTGTCTACGACGCTGGCCCAACACTACTCCAACACTGGGTCTGCTGTAAACTTAGCGGCAGCACCCCAGCAAACACGAGCCATTTACCATATACTGCTTCAATGTTGGCCCAACGTCTTCGACGCTGGCCTGACATTGAAACAGCATTGGGTGATTGTCCCGTGTCTGCTTGGACTGCTATTCGGGTGACGCTTTCTCATCCCGTCGCCAAAGCCACTACCCAGATAATTCACGATACATTGGCCCAATGCTGATGTAATGCTGGGCCACCATCTGTGACGCTAGGCCAACATTATTCCAACCTTATCCCTTTAAGCCCCAATCACGAATATAATCATGAATATATATTTTTGTTCATAATGACTGTTCCTCAGAAATGTCAACAGTTTCCCACACACGGCACCTCTCTTTCTGGAAATCAGGACACAAATATTGTTGGAATAAACTTAATAGGCTCCTGGCCTTCGGCCGGGCCTAATAAAGGAAAGAAAAACCAGGCCGGTATAAATACATTAAACAAGAGGCCTGAAGTCCTATATCATCCCCTGCCTTAAATTAGGTTAGAGGTTTTGCGGTATTTAAAAAGTCGACTTGTGGTGGCCATTTTGAATTTCAGTAAAATCAACTGCACATTTCAAGATGGTGGGTAATGTGATTGTAAAATGCGAATTTTTTTGAGTTTTTGTGCCCACAAAAAATTATGAGCTTTATCAATGGCGGCCATTTTGAATTTCAGTAAAACCTTAAAAAAATCACCTGCATATCTCCATATCGTGGGGAATGTGATTGTAAAATTTGAAAAATTTCCGACTCCAGGTTTTTGACTTTTAGCGCCCACAAAAAAATTATAGTTGATCTGTGGCGACCATTTTGAATTTCAGCAAAACCTTAAAAAATCACCTACACTTCTCCATATCGTGGGGAATGTGCTTGTAAAATATTAATACTTTCTGACTAATTAAATTTCATGTTGATCCGTGGCGGCCGTTTTGAATTTCAGTAAAACCTTGAATGTGATAGTAAAATTTAAATAATTTCTGACTACGTTTTATATTTTATAAAAATTGAAGTTGACCTCTGGCGGCCATTTTGAGTTTTAGTAGCATCTTTAAAAAATCACTCGCACATCGCCATGCTGGTAGGAATGTCATGTTAAAATTTCAAAAAAAATTGACCAGTCATTTTTGGGTTTTTGTGCCCACAAGAAAACGTGACGCCGGACAGAATCCCCCTTCCCGTACGGGTAGGGGATTAAAACTAGAAAGAGCTAAGCAGCCCTCCGTTATCGCCAGTCAGCCATTTAAAATTTGATATACATCAGCAAACTTTCTCAAGGTTTATTTTATACTACCGCTTTAGCCATTATGAAACTAAAAAATTAAAAACTACCGCCAGTCGGCCAATTTGTCATGGGTTATCCTTATTACGTAAATAACACAAAATTACTCGAAATCAAAATGGCCGCTAAACGGCCATTTTAAAATCGTTTGACCCAAAAGTTAATCAGGTCATTGGCTGATGTTGCTGTGCATATTTGCCAAATAAAAAGAAGATCTGCTGGAAACTTTTTGCTGAAACGCGCTAACAAGTATTTCTTTCTTAGTGGCCCTAGTAATTAAAGGGTTAATTATTAGGAAATCAAAATGTCACCCAGAATTCCCCGGTGGTATGTGATGGCTATGTGAAGTATGAGAAAGCAGAAGCTGATAGATCAGCTATCATGCAAGATTTCCGAGATTATAAAAAAAAAATTAAATGGCCGACTGGCGGCCATTTTGGCTTTTATTAGTGCGAAATTTGTCACGGGTTATCGGCGAGGGCTGCAAAGTTCTTGATAATAGTGTATATGTGTACATATAAACTACAACCAGAATCCAATAAAAGGCTGGCGCGACTGACCCTCTTACACTGATGAAGATTTCGGAAACCATTGTCGGTGTAACATATCTTGTCCTGACATATATGGGTCATATCGCCTGGAAATGTACAATTGCCCATTAATGTGGTCGTAAGTATTATACTGGCCAAAGCTTCACTGATGAGTAATATATTTCTTATTCAAACACCTATAACAATATTCGATAGATATCTAGCTTGATGAGAATGTATAGGTTTCCTGTGTTTCACGACTTGTTGGTGCTTATTTTCAGTCCGACAGTGTCATATATGGGTCCGAATAACTCACTTTTAACCTTTAGACGACACTTCAAAAGTTTTTAACAAATATTCAGGCTTGATATATAATATTTTTGTTACTTTCCATAGTTGCTACAAATATAAGATATTCAAAAAATAAATAAACGCTGCACAAAACATATTTTGGGATGGCACCTGGATGTATACCACCTTCGAAAATTTGTTTGTGATGTGCCTAACAAATAAATCATGGTGTATACTGCGATGAAGAAATAACATAAGAGGTAAGTTGTGCCTTCCCAATAATAAAGCTTCGGGTGTTTATTAAAAATGATTAACAGAGAATGACAGTGAATCATAGTCTTCTATGCCAGCGACTCCTATTAGATATTATACTAGGAAATAGTTAGGCACATCATGTTCGCTTCATAGGTGGTATTAGACAAAAATAGACTACACGCCAATACTATTTTGATGGCTATACGTGAACATGCCTGTGGATTCTAATATGGGCATGATCGACATAAAAATTGCGTTATTTATCTATATCAAATTGCATGTTTTCCACCAAATTATGATGTGCCCAACATAACAGGGCGTTGAAACGGGTGCGTATTTTTTCATCATTTTCAACTGGATATGGTCCATGCTGGCTTCAGACATACAACATCCGTGATCAATGGTGAGAAAAATCTAAACTATGTGAACTTTTAACACAAAGACTAAGCTCAGTATCATTATACTGTAGACTATTGTATAGGAAAAGACAATTAAATCAACAAGCTATCAGAAACAGCTTTGCAAATAAGTACTCCCATGTTTCTGTTCTAAAGTTCATCATCTCAAGATTTTGCTGAGCGATAAAAGGGGTATTTTCTGTTTATCTTTGCTGCACACACCAGCAGAATGTTCATGTTTGATATCATGACATGATGTAGCTAACTTTTCCTGCAGGTTGTATATATTACCATTATTGTTAACAATACATTGACTTTTGATATATTTCAACGTGTTTTTCTGCCATTTTCATAGATCAAACTGCCCTAGATATGTTTTTTATTATCCCATTATTGTGAGAATATGTAAATATTTAACGCAGATCACTACTTTTCTGTTGGGCACATCACGAAATTAATAATTTTGAAACAAATCCATGTTTGTAATACAATTAGTGAGGCTCAAATTAAACACAACGATGTCACATATTTTACGTGAGTTGTTAAATATCATTGCCGAAATAGAGAATGAACTTAGAACATGTATTTTCTACGTTGTTGTGATTAATTAGCTACAAGATGATGTGCCTAACTTTTCGTTAGGCACATCACCACCAAATGTTTTTAGCCCAATTAATGACACCTATACATTTGTATAATCAGATTCATTTGTATAAACGGTATGTGATGTCCATATGAATAGTTTCAATATTTATTTTTTTAAGTAATCCTTATTAATTTGGTGTACGCTATTGAGATTTGAGTTAGGCACATCACTTGAATGTCAAATCAGTTTTTAAAACTATGATGGAGTAGATCATTTTTCTTGAAAGTTTGTCAAAATGTGCATATTAAATCTGCCTGTGGATACCAGCCTGAATTTTAATGATATTTTAAAGTTTAATTTTAGATCATTTTTCTGCTGATTGTATGATGTGCCTAACTTTTATTACTTGTTGATCATTTGTAGTGGTAAGGCAAATATAACGCAGTTAAATGTCTTTCGTTGGTTCAACTTGTCTGGTAAAGTATTACCGACGTAAAACGGCTGATATTAACAGTAATAAACTCCAGTTTCACATGCCCATGTGAGTGCTCAGAGTTGCGAAGTACAAAAAGAATATTGATTTAAATTTTCCCCAACATATACGAATACATTTTTTTGGTGTATATCACTCGTGTTAAAGTTATCGAGAATCTTCGTTATTCATACGCCTAGTTTGGACTGTATATATATTAGTTTTTAAACCAATCAGTTTTGATACTTGAAACATATGTGGTGATATTGCAGGATATGCATGATGTGCCTAGCATTTCAACGGCATTTACTGTTGCCATAAAAAATGGTTGAATTGGTGAATTTGTTATCTTTTATATTCACAAATCGACTAAAGGCGTCATAGAAGCAGTCATGTCATCAGGGAGTCTACTGATACAATGTATGTCATTAATCAGTATTTGATGCTAGTAAGGAGGCTGAAATCGGCATTTCAAGAAAAAAGACCGCGTCTCTGAATTTACAAGTAGACTCATCCATCCAATATTCATGAAATTTCGAATGATTATTTCAGATGGTTTATAATATATCACTGCCAATTATGGGAGGCATATAGGCCTATCGGTTATCTGTACATCATAGGGTGGTTTTAATAGTTGCAACCTAAAAATGTTAGGCACATTATGGAAAATAATAGTGTTTTTATTCTATGCTGAAAAAAAACTAATAATTCTTCATGATTTAAAGTATAATTTGTATGGTAAGTTAGATTACTGTTTGTGCTTCTGAATTAAAAGCATAACAAGTAAATTTGAGCAATTTAAAATTTTAACTCAGTATCTGAGCCCTAAGAGGCCCTTTGTACATTTCCACGCGATATGACCCATATATAGACAGTGGGCAACGTCGGCACTCAATATAATATATGCTTGAGTATGTTACATTTGTTATTGCACTGATTCATGAACACCTTTTTTACATAAATGTGCATCGCTATAAGACATTTGTAAATAAATCATAAGGCAATTTACCTTGGAATCAAACACGAAAGGTAAGCCTACGGTAGCGTCATATCGGGACACCGTCCCAGAAGGGGAGTTCTTATAATTGGACACATAATACTTAATAAACGAATCACAATATATTATTTGGAAAACAATATCACGTGAATACGGAGTAAGGCGTCTATGGCAGAGAAAGGGTGCAGAGTGAGTTTCTGTGACAGATGATAGCAGGCTTATTACAAACAGTGCCAACAATAATTGAGATGCAAATCTCATACAATTAACCCTCGGGATCCGGGGTGCGTCTACAGCAGTACTGCTGTCACAGCGCGTAACAATCACGGAAAAACGGCTCTAGTTTGGACTTAACTATACTGTCCGCTCCGCCGACGTAGTAGGTGTCTTTTTAATCGTATAGGATATAATTTGTATTTAAAAGGGTGTATTATTTGCATAAAACCTTGTGCCTAAATGGTCTGCCGACGGAAGCGTCCGTCAGACAGAGAGGGGTGTAACTATGTCACAGATCTGTTGGTATTCTCCTGAAGTATACGAAACATAATGAGGTATGCCGGAAAATCACCATTAATTAACAGAGATCACCTGATTACACGAAACACAGGAAATTTACAACTGCTGCAAAATAGTAATAATTTGCTGTTCTTAGGAACTGGTATACAAATATTGAAAACAGAGCAGAAAGTAATATTTATTGAACTATCCACGTGACGATAAATAGTAAACCCGAAACTAAAGCGAATGGGAATTACATAAACATCACTTAAATAGTATTTTATATAAAGCTAACTCAAGCTTTACAACCTTGTCGCGAACTATGGTCCATTTTTTAATCTTATTCAAAAATGACGACAGAAGATTATGTATGTTTAATTCAGAACTTTCTATCTATTTCACTGCATATTAATTTTTTGTTGGCTCAGTGTTGGACGACTGCCTGCGAAGCTGTCCCAACATTGAGCCGACATAGAACCAATGTGTCGTGTTTGCTGGGTGTATTCCTCAAAAGCTTTCACGGTCTCCGCGCTACAAAGTAAAACAATGATTTATGAGAAATGTAAACAATGTACACACGATAAATAAGAGGCCAGCTTATTGTAGTTATCAATAAGCATAGCATAATTTATGTGGCACATGTAAAAAGCTTCGAAACTCTCAAGTTGCAATAATCATGATAATAGTGTATACTATACAATATGTAAAAATAAAACAAACTCATAGTTCAGTTTTGAATAATATATTAATAAAATTAGCCATTATCGGTAACATTTTGTGATATTGTAGTAGTGAATATGCATCTAGGTGTGCACAGGTTCATGTTATCACAGATATTTTTTTTACTTTTTTTTACCATTTTTGCATGTGGGTCAAGGTACGTAAACCTGACATATCATACTTGTTAATTAAAATGTTCGTCCTATATCTAGGAAGCGATGGTAATGGACTGATAGTGCAATGTTGTTGAAATGTTAACGCTATTAACGTACAAGAGCACAGTCGACAACAGTCAGGCATCCACGAGACCACAAGATACAAAAAAAAATTTGGTTAGCAACGGTTGAAAGTACTATACTGTACTATATTATCATACTGTACATACCATTGCCGTACGAGAACTTGAGCAGGATACACGACAAACTTCCTAAGCTATAGCGTTCATAGGTGAAGTTAACGCCATAGAGCTCTACTTTTATAAAACTTGTCTAATAGCAGGTTATTAGCAGGATGCATGCCAAATTTGCGAAAAATAGATGAAAAAATTATCGCAATTACAATGTGAAATTGAAGCAGTAAAATCCAGTAAGGCGTACATTTTTACGATGTTTTCTACCATTATCAAAGTTTTCCGAGAGCGGGTCAATGACATCATAAACGACTAATTTGAACAGAAAACATGCCGTGTTCACCAGGTAATATTAACGCCGCAAAAACAAACAAAATCGGCCATTCTGAATTTCCGTTTCTACCTTTCCCTAACTTGTTATAGAACTTGCCATTAGCAACATGCATGATAAATTTGCGAGGTATACATGAGCAAGTTGTCAAGTTATCGCGTTCTCAAGGTAAATAAACGAGAACTGGTAAAACGTTCATTTTGATATAATTTTGTCCTACCAAATTGGTCATAATCATCATTCATTACAAATACTAACAAGGTATATAACGAACATTTATCAAGTCATTGTGCTCACAATGTAATGATAATTCCAACGACATTGAAAGTTATTTACAATATAATAGCCCATATTTAAACTAGAAGTAAGTGCTTACCATGTAAAACACATGGCTGACTTGGTGCTATTCTGACCACAAAAGATTTAAAAAAGCCGCCAAGACTCGGATATTTTTCAGAACTTTCTGCAAAATTGATGCAGTCTAGGAATTAATATTAGCATGCAGTACGTTGAATATTGAGTGTATCGGATAAGCCGCTTTGAAGTTATCAGGGTGACAAGGTTCTAATTTGACGAAATAAGAATAAAGATGGCCGCCATGACCCAGATATTTTCCTGAAATTTTTGAAAAAGTGATGCAGTCTAGGAATTAATACTGCTATGCAGCATGTTGAATATTGAGTATATATCGGATAAGCGGCTTTGAAGCTATCAGGGTGACAAGGTCATAATTTGACGAAAAAAGATTAAAGATGGCCGCTATGATCCGAATATTTTCCAGAACTTTCTGAAAAACTGATGCAGCCTACGTGTTTGAAAACAAAGTGAATAGGAAAAGCGGTTTTGTAGATATCAGGTTGGCAAGGTTCTAATTTGACAAAAAGAAGAATAAAGATAGCGACCATGACCCGGATATTTTCCCGAACTTTTTGAAAAATTGATGCAGTCTAGGAATTAATACTACTATGCAGTGTGTTGAATATTGAGTATATCGGATGAGCGGCTTTGAAGTTATCAGGGTGACAAGGTCCTAATTTGACGAAAAAAGAATAAAGATGGCCGCCATGACCCGAATATTTTCCCAAACTTTCTAAAAAATTGATGCAGCCTAGGAATTAATACTTGTATCAAGTGTGTTTAACACCAAAAGAATACAAAAAGCGGTTTTGTAGATCTCAGGGTGACATGGTATAGAAAGTCCATGCGCCGCCGGACGAAACCGTACAAAAACAAAAAGCCTCCCCCTGGTGGGGGGGAGCCTTAAAAAATCAAAAGTGGGATAAAAGTTTAAAAAAACAACTTGATATTAACAACTTTAACGCGAAAAAAACAATTCTTAAAGTTTCCTTCTTGTAGGTATTCCACGAGAAGAATTTTTAAGTAAAAGTTGAGGTCATTAATATAATATATACCGATAAACGATAAATAAGATAAAAAAGTGGACCGGGCTAGAATATGACACAGCGTACAGCACACTGGATTGGTGGCTATCCCAGCAAACACGAGGCATTCACCCAATGCTGTTTCAATGTTGGTCCACCGTCGTCGACGCTGGCCCAACATTGGAACAACATTAGGTGGATGCCTCGTGTCAGCGTTCGAAATAAGGCCCTTCCGGCTGTCCGAGACAACCAAAATTTGTGGCGGACAATCAATAGTTACCATGAGGTTGTCCGCTCGGACAATCAACTTTTCTGATGAATATTTTCACATTACATTATTATTTGAATGCATTTATAAGTCAAGTAACTGTCAGGGTTCACAATTTTGATTACAGTGGTGACCTTCCAATTGTTAGTTAACTAATGTTTTCAGAAAGTTGGTGGAACAGGCTGGCTCGTAGCTATATATTACTTGCGGACAATCTAAAATTTCAGCGGACAACTTGAAAATTTGGCCTGATTGTCCGATGGACAACCTCATTTTTAACCCTTGTTTCGAACGCTGCGTGTTTGGTGGCTATAGTAGCCTATATAGCGTGATTTTTACATGTGTAGTATTCGATCAAAATACACCCCAAAGGGGTTATCACCCCCTTAAGTAACTACCCCAGACAATAAAGGGTCGAGAGTCGTTACCGTTTTCGTTGAGCAGACATAAAGTATAGAATCTGGTATGAATTGCGGGGCTAATGACTAAATGAGGGGTTAGCCAGCCAGCCTCGATCTGAATGACGTGTTGTGTCATACATACCGCTAACGGAAGTCTGACGGATAGCAACATATGGGGAAAGTAAGGGCCGGGGGGCACAGGGTAGTTCATAGACGGGGCTGTGCAGGGTAATACGGGGAGTAATACAGGGGTAACTAATAACCTATCATTAACCCTTTAACCGCCGGTGCCGCAGATATTCGGGTTTTCATTTTTTATTAGCACATTAAGTACCACCTTTTAAACATGTTAAAGATAAAATGTGACATCAATCAGCACTATTTGAAAACAGTTGACCTCCACTTTGTCAAATCTGAATAATTTTCACTCACTTGAAGTTGTGGATCGCGTCAGCGAGACACAACTTCAAGTGGGTGAAAATTCAGATTGAATAATTTGGCGGTTAAAGGGTTAACCCTCACAACGCTGAATTATTTGGCCATTATAAATATTTTATTTCTTACAGTGCGGGTATCGCCTTTAGGCGTCAGAATCTGACGTCTGACGTATAAAGACGGTTCCCGCGCTGAAAGGGTTAACTCACTAAAATTTTTTTCTATACTTCAACGTGCAGCTGTCCCGTTCAACTATACTGAGATGTACTGTATATTGACACAGAGGGCGCCTGTTCATGTAATCATCAGAGCTCCATTGGACCGCTTTTGTTTTAATGTTGGCCAGCGTCGCAGACGGTGGCCCAACATTAAAATAACAGAGGTTTAAACTCCCTGCTCTTAATATTATCTAATGATCCAGAAGAGTAATTTATAAAATTACATACACGTGCAGAGAATACTTCAAAGCATCAAGTGCACATACGAATTAGCTGTTTGTCTACCTATAAAAGTTTGATCAAGCTCTTGAAAATGGTTATTTTAGATGCTATTGTATCTTTAGGACAAACGCTGGCTTTTTTTGTGAATTGCTATTATATATAGGCCCGTGGTTTGCCATTATTTGTCGATTAAGCTGGCTACTGCGAAATAAATTTCAGATAATTATTTGCAAAAACCTAATTTTTTTAATCATCAAACTTGATCTTAGTTATCGAGCGCTTAGTTACAGCAATAAATAAAGTTCTTGGTTACAGTAGGGTCTACATATATTATACACGATACAGTGACCCGGTGATGGATCAATGTTGGGCCACCGTCTTCGACGCCGGCCCGACATTAAACCAGCATTGAGTGAGTGTATCGTGCTGTATGGTGTGAGGGTTGCAAACATGGGGTTGTCATTGAGGGGTGTTATAGAGGGCGCTCGTGATCAGTCCCTGATGGCGATACAGATAACCCTCTGATTACCCCACTAATCGCTAGGTGTCTCTGGCCCAGGGCGGGGCAGGAAGCTGCGCAGATATGGGTGATTAACAGGAAACACCCGTCAACAATACAGACTGGCTGAGGCCAACAGCAACAAACGATGAAATACATTTTTAAATCGCGCCTCCGGGTTCGGATCTCACAGATTTGGTAGAGCCATGCCATGGATGACAAATGTAAAGAACAGTTGATAGTACTTAGCGTATATGACCTATAATCAAGCACGCAGGATCATGAACACCTTTATCACCGCACCTAAACTCAATCTCGGGTGTTATACAATAATATATTCATTCTATACTGTATGCCCACATAATATGTCGATCAGTTGTTGAGTAAAATAAACTGTTTGGTCCCAAAAGTTATTCAAATCACTGTCTGACATGAAAAGTGAAGCACATTGACTGTGGCAAATTCTGTGTAAGACATTATAATAATGAAAATATTGATGCAACTTCACAAAGAAATGAAGAATTTAACTTATTGACAACTCTTTCGAAATATACTGCTAATATTATTATATGCGGAATTTAAGGAGGGCCATCTTGGATTTAATTCACAACATTTAACCACAGTGTCGAACTGGGCGAAGAAATAAAAAAGTATACGTTTGCAGTTAAAAAACAACCTGACAACATTGAGGTGCATTGCTGTACTATTTCACTCACCTGATTTTATAAGTGCGTTAGTTATCAAATGCTCAAGCTAAATCTAAAGGCGTGTTATATGACATTTAAAAAAACACTTATTGATATAATCAAATTTAATTCAACACGGGTCAGCGTCTCGTATTATAACCAGCCCATGACATGAAACATAAATGTACAGTGCCGTTGGCCTGACACGTTACGCAGAAAAAAATCACGCAGACCAGGGCCACTTCCAGGCGATCATATCTCACTGCAATCAATTACACCTGTACTACACCAATAAAGTTTCATAAAACAAGACTACCAAACTGATCTAACCTTTAGCGTTCCAGGGTTTCCTTTCTCCTCTAGATTTCAATGTGTCAGGTCGTCGTTCTTCAAGATATTCTCCTGTTGCGGGTCTTGAAGAGTAGATCCTGTAACAAAAAGGTGCTTATTGGGCCTACATATTTGAACTGTTTCACTTTCCCAGCAAACACGATACATTCACCCAATGTTGGTTTAATGTTGGGCCAGCGTCTGGCCCAACATTAAACCAACATTGGGTGAATGGATCTTGTTTGCTGGCTTAATGATTGGTACACACGAAAGGTCAATATCGTTTGCATGATAAATTGTGCTTCGTGTTCTTCCGTCATTGAAAACTACATTATTGCTGAAGCTCGCTCGACTGATGACAAACATTTAAATCATGCATCATTTGAAAGAACACCATCAAAGGGGCGTTTTAATTATAAGAGATCTTGGAACTCAAGAATCAAAGGCAGCATAAGAGATCCATATCCTGTTTAAGTGCAAAGCCAGAAGGCAGTATCTTATCAATTTACAAATAAAAACAGATACTGCCTAGGTGACAGAACTGGGCCCAGTCAGTCATGACGCCAAGCGTCGGCAGGCTGATCTGCAGCATTCTCTGGCGTATGATTTATTTTAGAGGGTAATATTTACTCACAAAAAGACCCCTTTCCCGGTTGATATAGTCTGGCAGTATATGCATTGGTGTGATAGTTCGCACTTTCAAATTGGAATCGTTTCCGAGAAAATTTCACACATCAATTATAATATATTATTGTATATCAGATACATCTTCGACATATATTTCAAGATATTTTTTTCTTATTGTCGAATACATCGGTTTGGCCACTGTGCCATGAATTTGTACAGCTTCAAAACTGAACTCATTATTCACCATATAAAATCGTCCATTCAATTTTTTTATGAACATTTGTTGATAATTGATCTTTATAAAAAAAACTCAAAGTTTTCGTGTTCACAATGAATGAATGAGTGATCGATCGATCGATCGATCGATCGATCGATCGATCGGACGAACGAATAAATGAATGAATGAATGAATGAATGAATGAATGAATGAATGAATGAATAAATGAATGGATGAATGAATGAATGAATGAATGAATGAATGAATGAATGAATGAATGAATGAATGAATGAATGAATGAATGAATGAATGAATGAATGAATGAATGAATGAATGAATGAATGAATGAATGAATGAATGAAGCTTTAGACCACGTTTGTGCACATGTATACAGACCAGACTGAGTCAAGATGGTGAGATGATAATCAAATGACATGATTCGACCATTAGCGGTCTCGCCCTGAAACTCACAATCTTGAATATTTTACGAGTGGACGGAGAGGAAAAATTTTGTCCTGCCCGAAAGCCTAATAATGATGATAACTCCTTTTGCGGCTTTTAGTTAAAAACATTGATATCCATATTGTCTGGTAATAGAATCTGACGAGTTGGCTCCAAACTATAAATTACAAACCTTAAAAATGTAGGACACCACGTCTGAGATTGTAGTGCCTCTAACATTCCTATATTGCAATATAACCCAGGTCACATTGTATTACTTATTTCACAACACTAGAACATATTTTGTTGTAGTCACTTTAAAAATCCATCGTAAGAATTTTTTATAAAACATATGAAACAGTTACATTCGTAATCAGTGGTAATTAGCTCTTTGAATGATAGTTGTTTCTTCGAAGTGTAGAGTATACGAAGGCTCCTGGTTTCTACGTGCTGTTGTATCGCGATGAGGCGTGCCGAGGCCGGGGTAGATATCTCCATCGCAATCAAAGCAAATTTAGTCGATAGGAGTGATTATTCCACGTTCTCAATGCAAATGAGGGTGTCTGAGTCTATATATGGGGTGCCGGGGTGATTATCCCCCCTTCACCCTGACTGCCCGGGGTAACGTCGCCCCGGGGTCACAGGAAACATGGCGGCCGTGACCTCCTTCAGTGCCAAGGTCATAGCCACCTGCCGCTGACCAGGTTGGTGTCGGCATATCGGGGTTTGATGTGTCCTATCTATTACAGGTAACAATCCGCTTATAATACCAATAACAGGCGGCGGCGTTTTAACCTTCAGTTCTCAATAATAAAGTATGCACTATTTTACTTAAAGACGGAACATGATGAGAGTAATTTACATACTCAAAGAATAAAATAATTGTTTACCTTAATTTAACTAAAATGTATACACATCAGTTCACTTACAGGCCATCTGTCACAACGTATTTTATGAAGCTAGTCCATTTCGTTAGAATGCTAAAGTTTATATTATCTTCATATCCCCCCTTGGAGTTGGAGATTAACACTTTCTTGTCCAATAATTGTATTTATATCATACAAAATGGACAGGACATGATGGAGTAAGTTCTTACCAAATGGGAAATTGACGCAAGTTTTTTACATGTTTAAGTGATATTAAATTGTGACAAGGTTTAATGTAGAAATATTCATCGGAATTATTGAGCAGTTAACAAAAAACAAAAATCATAATGATGCATGTGATGCTAAAAGCTTAAAAATACAACCAGTATAATATAGCATTATCTTATTCAGATAAGGTGCTGCGCATTCATGACATATAATTATTTTTCTTTGTATTATACATATTCTACTGGGTCGATATTTTTATGGCTTCTGTGGGAACATATCTCTACACAAAATAGGTTCTTTAAAAAGAACCCTTAAGTACAATCACCATGCAACCCCAGGAGAACCCTGCAAGGGTTCACCTGGGGTTTCATGGTGATTGTACTGAGGGTTCCTTCTAAAGAACCTACATTGTTTAGAGTGTATCTCTACAAAGCGGCACTTATGCTGGACTCTTCCAAAGCTTCGCTAGATGTAAACCCGTGCCCGAAGGGTTACGGGACGATAAGTGAAGTATAAACCTTAATATGATATGCCTCTATTATCGCCCACCCGCCTGTACAAGGGGATAACAAGGCTCGCTCTGACAGCGACATCATTATCGCGAAATAGTCAATTGTAATACCCTCCTGGAGCGAAATGCGAATACAGAGTACCGCACAAGAGAGGTGCGAACATGACAATAATAGAGTGACACGGGGGTCAGGCTGTTCTTAATGACACTGACAGTTGACACTGGCGCTGACAGTGACACTACGCCGCTTTCTCTCTAAATCAAGAATGGCCTCATATGTGACAGCCTTGTGGACTTATCTGAGATTCGCTCTTTTAAATCCGTACAGCTGATTGGATGAGCAGGGAAGACTCACTTAATTATCTATCTATATATTAATCTATCGTACCGGGCTAGGGACGTAGAGCCATTATATGTTAGGTCTATTAGGCCTATTAGAAAGATCCTGACTACCCGTAAGCATGATTACTTAAAGCAATGAACGGATTTGCATGTAACTCTTACCAGAGGTATGTCGGTCCAAGTCTTGTATTCTACCCCCGACCAATGAAAGAGTGGTTCAGCCTGTCACATGACGATATCAGCCAATCACCGCCGTCATTCAGTTGTTATTTAAATTAGGGGGTATAATACGAGACTTGGGCCGGTATGGCCAAACGACAATCCATTACAATTTGGGGATGATCCAGGGTTAAAATTACGATCAGGATCGCACAGATTTGCTTGAACAATCCATCAATTTAGGCGGAGGTGTGCAATCTCTGACTAGTTATGATTAGTTTGTTTTTATTTAATAAACGGCCAGTCCCGTGCTTTCAGGATGCACCCATGTTCTGAGGTGACATGTAAAACCAAAGAACAGATCAGTGGGTCCCAGGTAATGGTAATGGTTTCTGACTGACTGACTGACTGACTGACTGACTGACTGACTGACTGACTGACTGACTGACTGACTGACTGACTGACCGACCGACCGACCGACCGACCGACCGACCGACCGACCGACCGACCGACCGACCGACCGACCGACCGACCGACCGACCGACCGACCGACCGACCGACCGACCGACCGACCGACCGACCGACCGACCGACCGACCGACCGACCGACCGACCGACCGACCGACCGACCGACCGACCGACCGACCGACCGACCGACCGACCGACCGACCGACCGACCGACCGACCGACCGACCGACCGACCGACCGACCGACCGACCGACCGACCGACCGACCGACCGACCGACCGACCGACCGACCGACCGACCGACCGACCGACCGACCGACCGACCGACCGACCGACCGACCGACCGACCGACCGACCGACCGACCGACCGACCGACCGACTGACCGACCGACTGACTGACTGACTGACCTACTCATACATATATGTGAATAGAAAACAAGAGTACATTAATGACGTCGGTACTTGGTCTCGTTCTATGTTTTCGTTTAATTATATAATTAGTATCAATTTGAGGTCTGCCTCAAGTTACAATACAACGACAGAGTGTGTCTTCAATCTTGTAAAGGCATTGGCCCAATGATGTTTGAAAGTTCGGCCAGCTTAAGCGGAAATCGAGTTTTTTCTTATAGTACGTCACGAGGTGTTCATATTTGGCAGTCTCGGTGTAAACTTTTGGCTCACGGAAGATGCCAAATTTACAGAACATATTGGTATAAGTGTCGAAGCTTATCCTTTTTCACATTCCATCTAGTTAATAGCATGTTAATTTGTGTAGACTAAAATGTGAATATTTTGAAATTTTGTGCGATCTGAAATTGCCAATGGATATAAAATGTCTAAACAGTTAAAAAAAATGTATATGAATACATACCGATTAAGCCTACACGATGTCCACAACGTTGTTAGTGGTCAGTATTTAGACATGTTCTGATCCAGGTGTCGAAAAATTATAATTTTCACCCACTTGAAGTTGTGTCTCGCTGACGCGATCCACAACTTCAAGTGGGTGAAAATAGTCTTCATCAATTTAAATAGCACCGGAATGAGACCCGGGGATTGGCTGATTCTCACGTTCATGGTCAACAGGTGTGGTCCGTGATTGGTTACAACTTACAGGTCTAAGACTTCGACAATAGGATCCATAATCTCAATGACAAAATTAGACGCCGGAAATTGCGTCAGCTATTCTAACTTCACATATCGATGGAACTCAACACTTAAAGCGCTGAAATATCTTTATATATTAAACCAAGAGAACTTCCAATTTGAAATCATCATAAATGACTTAGTTGACTATTTTCGCTTCTTTGAATACCTATGTTATAGGTCTACGGCCATTATCAATATGTTACTGTTTCAGTACGGGGATCGACTTTAGACGTCAGATTTGACGCTTTAGATTTTGACGCCCAAACTCGGTCCACGCACTGAAAGGGTTAAAGTAGTCTAGCAGTTAAAGCATAATTTCATTCATATAGCACACATATCACCACTTAAACGGAAGGAGAAATTATTTGCTAATAAAACAGTTGCGCACGTGACACGGGTCTATAAATATTATGTCCAAACATTGCAACTTATTACAATTTAAATGACTAGTGCAAAACTACCAGGCTTTTCATATATTTAACCCTATAACCGCCAGGTTATTTAATTGGAATTATTACTCAGTTGAAGTTTAAAGTGAGTGAAAATTATTCTGATTTTACAAAATGAAGGTCAACGATTTTGAAATCTTGCTGATTGATGTCACGTTTTATTTTCAACATGTTCAAAAGCTGGTATTTAAAAATGAAAAAAATATATATATAATCGGGACCGGTGGGGTAAAGGGTTGAAGCTGGTATTGCTTGAGCAATTCCAGGTTCAAACAATTCACCAGTCAACGGGTTACGATAATACCTGGAATGTAATTTATATTTCTTTTGGCAACGAAAGAACACAAATTATTCACGCTTGTGAAAGTAAAATGTAGAAGAAACGTAATGGAAACTGCCCCGCTGTACACGACGAGACGTCCGATAATCCCTATGATGAGAGTAGTCCAACCAACAACAGTGATTCAAACAATTTGCGTCGGGCCGTCCCAGCAAACACACAACCTTTGTATAACATTTGCACAACGTCGGCCCAACGTCTTCGACTTTGGACCAACATTGCACAAATGTTATACAAATGTTTTGTATTTGCAGTGGTGCGCCGTCGTCACGACTGACCACGTTCAGTGTAATTCCGTTGTAGTGGTATTCCATCTGGTGATGTGAGAGCTGCAACACTACCAGCTGTAGTAAAGCAGTCATGTGGTCTTTATTCAGTCAAAATAAACATAACACAGATATAGAAATTTGGCAAGTTTTCTTAAGACAGATGGTTCTTCAGAAGATAACAGAGAGGTGAATTTGAACATACTTGGCCTAAAAGTATAAAAGTGAGGTAACACATCACGAGTGATCTTTCATTCAAACAAACAATGAAATTCATCTCCTAGGACATTACATGTTTTGTCTGCGGTTTCGCCCTCTGTCTTGAATTACATTTGGTAGAGTCTGATTCTTTATTCAAAATCTTATAAGATAAATCAGGTGTTCACAATTTGTTAACATATATCGAAATAATTTTGACACCATTGTTGGGTATATTGATTACGTAAACTCTGTTTAAATAAATTAATACAAATGCTCTACTTGTAACACCCTGTTAGATCCAGGCATACTACTGAGCCAAAATTGGGTCAAAGTTCAGTTACCCTCAAAAGGCACAACTAGACACCCCCTGGAGATGTGTGTAAAATTTGAAGAAGATAATCGAGCAAGTATAGATCCTCAGTATCCGAGCAAGTAGATCCTTAGTAAATTATAGGTGAGTTAAGATGTACCGGACGGACGGAGCCCGATTACATAGCTCTTTCCGTCGCACCTTCTTCAGGGGCGGGGGCACCGCTGCCTTTCACGCTGGAGTTCGGGGTTCGGTTCCCGGTCTCGGCGGTTTGAAAGAAACAAAAATGCTTCTTCCCCATCCACGTGTAAAACTCAGTATTGTGGGGAACCTCTGGGACCGAGAGGTAGCGTGCTCGGCCTCAGGCCGCCAGGGCTCGAATTTCGAATCCTGTGTCTGAAGGACAGTGTCATCTCATTCATCTCACCGTCTAAAATAAAACAGAGAGTGGCGGCCATGCTGAATCTGATCCATGTCATTAATGAGCTCATGCGGCGAGTTTGTAGGGTGTGTCAAGTTTCAGAGCATTGGGATAAAAATCCTCGCGCTTTTAAGGAAAAGTTTGTATGGTGAGCACATGGGTCAACATTTCAAACAATCGATAAAAACCTGTGAGTCAATCGCGCTTATAAAACGCTTATAAATAAATAAAATTCGTTTATGTCCGAGCGGCGGCCATTTTGAATCTGCTCAGTACCATTCTAGTACTTGTCTGGAAAGTTTGTATGGTGAAAACATTGGCCAAGCTTCAGAACAATGGAATAAAAACACGTGAGTCAATCACGCTTAGAAATTTACAGTATAACGGAGCGAGCGGTTGCCATTTTCAAGAATCTGTGGCATTTTCACCCTCATACGGTGGGTCTGTATATGATGAACACATTGGCCAAGTTTGAGAGCACATATAAAAATGCGCGAGTTAATTGCGCTGATAAGGGAACGTGGACAGACAGACGGACAGACGTCATGAGGACAACAATAGGGGGCATTAATTCATCCTTTCCACTTAGACTGCGTCTTTGCCGCCGCAACATCCGTAAAATGTTGCGACGGCCAAAAACAAACAAAAGAAATTTGAATGATCGATGTATATGTATTTATATTTATGATAATTTGTATCAATGCATGGATACATTGATAGCGATATTGCACATACAATGTAGTTGACAATCATGTATACTATTTTCTGCTTTGATATGTTTGTATGAATATGTGAACATTTTTTTCCAAACACATTAAGTAAGTGATAGATGTATTTTTTTCAATGTTTTTTCAAATATACTCCTTCACAATAATTTTCTGTTAAGTCTGGATTAAAAATATTACACTTTGGCCTTCATATACCCGGTATATATTTACCAAAATATTAAGCTGCGCCTTCTAGGAAAAAAATAAGTAAACGCTTTCTAAGAACATGCTTTCCTAATTATGGCTTCCATGTTGGCAAACTATTATATATGTACATACGTATGCATGTGAAAAAGCGTTATGATAAAGATATCTTAGGCTTGTTCATCGGGTACTTAATTAACCCTTTAACCGCCAATTTTTTTAATCTCAATTTTCACCCACAACTTTAAGTGAGAGAAAATTATTCAGATTAGACAAAATGAAGGTCAACTGTTTTCAAATATTGCCGATTGACCTCACATTTTATCCAACATGGTTAAAAGGTGGTACTTAATGTGTTAATAAAAAAGAAAACCCGAGTATATGCGGCGCCGGCGGTTAAAGGGTTATAATACGTAATTTATGTCACATAACGTCTCTCATTTTACGTACTATAGATGTCATACAGTAATATTGTAACATGCTAGAAAACGTAAATCATCACCCATTATATTATACATACATGTATTACAAGGTCAATTGCTCAATGGCCTTGAAATTATGAGCAATAATAGGCGTGTTTACAAATAATTTACACAATCATTACTCTTTGTCAGCGACAGGTCCCTTTCAAGAATATTGGTGACTATTCGCTGCATCAGTCTAGAGATTAACCTTTTATCAAATATCCCATAAAAGATATTTCCATTATGTCAGCTTAATATTATAACAGAACCATATTTAATTAATTGCAAGAGTATTTTAATTGTACCGGTAACTTATTTTAGTTGGATGCTTAACATAAGGTATTATTAGCATAAAAATTGCAGCGCCATGCATCTAGTCTGAGCTGGACGCAAATACATGGTTTAACGTCAGAGATGGACAGACAGCATCGCAAAAGATGTGTGCTTTTGTATGCACTGGTAGTCAGTGTACGCTGAGATCAACAATTTATTGAAAAATGTGAGAGTAATCCTATTCAAATGTCAAATTAACCTGTAAACACCTTCACGTCAAGGCATTATTCCAATGAGATATATAACTGTCATTATAAATTAAAATAAAAAATCATTGAGCAAACAAGGACGCATTAATTAACCCTTTCAAGCCTGTATTTACCATAGTCATCTTCATCCACTACAAGCCGCGAATTGCTGTCGCAATTCTCGACTTGTAGTGAATGAAGATGATTTGATGTGGTTTAAAACTTAAAGAAAATTACCATGTATTGGTTAACCAGTTTCATGGAAATTTTCGTTCTAAAACCATTGGTTGTAGAAAAATTAAGTCTGTTTTCAGGGATGTGTAATGATGCTTTAATGCATCGTGAGGGCTTAAAGGGTTAATACATCGGATTTTCTGGGCACAACTTTACGAATATAAATGATTACAGATTCTGTATCACACACAGAGTCTGTTATATCCAGCAGACACAACACATTTGGATAACATTTGTACAATGCTGGACCATCGTCGAAGACGTTGGGCCGACTTTGTACAAATGTTTTGTGTTTGTTGGGATTACGGACCACAATGTAACATGCATCCGAAAAGAAAAACTGGTCAATTGTAAAAAAAGAATAGCATTAACTTGTAAGATGCACACTTTAATATTAGAGCGAAAAGCAGGATTTAAAGTGTACAAGGCTGTTAAACAAGGTATTTAACTTTAATAAGGGTAATTATCATCACCAAAATGACATGCGTGTCATACATCATCATTACTATAAATAGATTTGTATGAACGCTGAAGAGTGAATACCAATGGTTCTGTGTCAAACGACATATGATTGTGAGCAGGTGAGCACGCGATAGGCTAAAAATTGGCGAAAGAAGCTTAATCGGCGTAATGAAACGATAGTGCAGAAATAAAAAATGAAATGAATCGGGCTTTAGGCCACCTTTGTGCACATATAGGCTAAACTGGGCCAGGAGAACCTCCTGAGGATGGTGAGATGATTGAGATGACACTGTTCTCCAGACACAGGATTCGAAATTCGAGCCCTGGCGGTCTGAGGCCGAGCACGCTACCTCTCGGTCACGGAGGCTCCCCACAATACTGACTTTCACACGTGGATGGGGAAGAAACATTTTTGTTTCTTTCAAACCGCCGAGACCGGGAACCGAACCCCGAACTCTGGCGTGAAAGGCAGCGGTGCTAACCACTACCCTAGGGCCCCCGCCTTAGTGCAGAAATAAATTATGACTGGACATTTTTGAGTAAGTGATTTAGCATATTCTATAAACTAAAATTTACCATTAATTCTTACGAGCAACGATTGCTTTTTACAAGCTATAAGATGTGTGAGTAGTTCATTTGGCAAGTATATTCGAATTTTTACTTCAATCAAGATAACAATTAATTAAATCAGAAAGAGATGGAATTGGGTACGGATGCAAATATTAACAAAATATGCAGTGTAAGAGTAAAAATATTTATAATGCTCGTAGACCCATAACATAGGTATTCAAATGAATCAGAAAGAGCTGGCTAAGACATTTATGGTGATTTCAAATAGAAAAAAACCCATTAGTCTCCATGTATTTTACAAAAATAATTCAGCGCTTTAAGGGTTAACGTTAGGCAGCTTAGGTAAGTGGTCTCTACTGAAAAAAAAAACACAATTAAAACAAAGCCTGGCTAAATTATTATAAATGCAAACTTACAACGGAGACGTACACAAAATGTACGCGAATGGCATAGTTACTTGCAGGATGACATAATGACACAACTTTAACTGTAAACAGTCCTACTATGAAAATACTATAGCTGAACTAAACGCTCATGCAGGGCATACAATACATATATTACATATTTAGTTACATCACTTAGGATGAACAATTGGACATTGTCATAACATTGTCATGTTAATGATCGGCGAAAGCAACATAGAATAATAAATCAGGAGTTTAAACGGCCAACAAATAACTGATCAAAAATTACAAAAATGGCTTTTTACGCTTTTGATTGTATTCAGTAGATTATAATCATGTGGTACAATTTAGGCACAACTTTTGTCAGAATATGGCAGAAATAGAAGCTAAAATTCTTCTACTTCAATAGTCGCCGTGGATCGAATGAGAATATTAACTAATAAATTGTGAGATCATGTCTCCTGAGATTTTAACACCTCTATAATATGACAGCGCCAAGCGTATTACACCGTTTTCACGGTTATTTCCTGGATAAATCACCCAGTGACCCGTTCTGGCCCGAGAATAATTAGATATGATACACATAACCTTAAAACATGCACAATCTATGAATCTAATATATATTTTTGTTTAATTTACTGATGATACCACGAAGGGGAAAAATAATGATCAAGTTATAAAACTCCCATTATCACGGTGCGTATATTATTCTTATAAAAATATATTGCGTATGTCTACTTTAATGCAAACAGTTCACTCACGGCATTGCGATGATTTCTACCCACAACAGCCTTGTGATATGAGCTTTTTCTATAATTATGATAAATTCGAGAAATAAACACACAAACACTCGTGAATTCATAATCACAGGTTTTGAAAGATGACATCTTATAAAATTAGTGAATGATTTGTCATGCATTTTGTCAAATCATATTATAAATGAAATAAATGGAGTTTTAGGCCACCTTTGTGCAAATATAGGCTAAGCTGGGCTAGGAGAATCTCCTGAGAAATATTAGGCCTACATGCAGACCCACAACCACGTATGGATACTCACTACGAAATTACATGAACCATTCTCATGCATCACCGGTACTGATATTATACTTAGAACTAGAGCCACGTATCGAGGAATGTGTAAATGTATTCAATATCGTGTGATGGACAGTTATCGCGGACTGTGTAAATGTACTCAATATTGTGTGATTCACAGTTATCGCGGACTGTGTAAATGTATTCAATATCGTGTGATGGACAGTTATCGCGGACTGTGTAAATGTACTCAATATCGTGTGATTCACAGTTATCGCGGACTGTGTAAATGTACTCAATATCGTGTGATTCACAGTTGTCGCGGACTGTAAATGTACTCAATATCGTGTGATTCACAGTTATCGCGGACTGTGTAAATGTACTCAATATCGTGTGATTCACAGCTGTCGCGGACTGTGTAAATGTACTCAATATTGTGTGATTCACAGTTATCACGGACTGTGTAAATGTACTCAATATCGTGTGATTCACAGTTGTCGCGGACTGTGTAAATGTACTCAATATTGTGTGATTCACAGTTATCGCGGACTGTGTAAATGTACTCAATATCGTGTGATTCACAGTTGTCGCGGACTGTGTAAATGTACTCAATATCGTGTGATTCACAGCTGTCGCGGACTGTGTAAATGTACTCAATATCGTGTGATTCACAGTTATCGCGGACTGTGTAAATGTACTCAATATCGTGTGATTCACAGTTATCGCGGACTGTGTAAATGTACTCAATATCGTTCGATTGACAGTTATCACGGACTGTGTGACTGTACTCAATATCGCGCGATACAAATGTACTCGATATCGCGCAATTGGCAGTTATCGCGGACTGTGTAAAATGTACTTAATATCGCGCAATTGACAGTTATCGCAGACTGTGTAAATGTACTTAACATCGTGTGAATGACAGTTATTGCGGACTGTGTAAAATGGCCTTAAAAGTAGAAGGGCGTGTGCGTCCCGTCCCCTTTGCGCAATACGCGAAAGAACGGGGTTTGCGCAATATTTACACAGTCCGCAACAAGTCGCTCTGGTTTAACCCGCGCCTAAAGTCGATGCCCACGCTGTGAGGCTTAACACTGTTGGTACATATTTATTGGGATTTCCAAGTAGCACATTTGCTAGTACAAAGTATCTCGCTGTTTAAGGTTGGGTCACAGTCACCAGTGTTTTAATTGAGCAGGTTACATTTTAGCATGCGATATTTCAGTGAAAATCGCATCTATTCTGATCAATCTGTAATTATCACATGAAAAGCGGTTTATCGCACTGCGTTACGTACATGTATAAGAGCATCACTAAAAAAAAGTAATATCTATTGTAGCGCGATATTTTTTATTGCGTAATTTAGGCTACAATACAGTTATCGCAGACCTGTGTAAAATGACATTTGAGCAAAAGAAACCACAGACACAGAAAGATGAGCATTTACGTGCGATGAAACAAGTATGGACGGTAAAACGTATTGTATTTTTGTTATAACACTTTCACGAATATTATATAGCTGGCTACAATTAATAAAGTATGATAAAAATATCTTCCGAACCGCACATATCACAGTTAAGAACAGATTAGCCTGCTCTGAAAGGCCGATTTTAGTGTGGTAACAAACTTTAAACATAAAACATCATAGTTAGAATTTTTCACCTAAATATTACTGATACTTTCCGGGGTTTCGCTCCTTTGACAACACGTATACTTTGAGGTATATGACGTCTCACGTACTAAACAATATATAATTATTTAATTATACAACTGACAAAATAACAGTAGCACTTACCAATCTTCAATTTTGCTGAGAAACCTCGGGCTCCGTGTCGGTTAGTTACTGTCACTAAAGGTAGGCTGTATGTACCCGCGAAGAGTCTAAGCCTGTCTGAGCACACTCTGTATGCTACAGCTGAAAAAGAAAAGTGAACCGAGTTTTACGATGGTACCAGGAATGTCAGACACAAATTTTGATAGAAATACCATATTATAGCTAAAAACGTTACCCAAACCCCAAACTATTCACTAAAATTGCTACTTTTGTGAGCGCACGACAACCTTTTGCTAACATTCGTCACATAAATGGTCGCTTCCCAGTAAGCACAAAACATTTGTATAACATTTGTACAACGTCGGACCAACGTCTTCGACGTTGGTCTAACATTGTACAAATATTATACAAATGTTTTGTGTTTACTGGGTTGTGTTTACCATCAGGCATAAATGGTCTAATTTCGCACAGCGGCTCTGGAGCGTCACTAACATGTTGGGAAGGCTCCAGCCTAAATTTGTCAAAGAATTAGCAAATGTCATGACTATATTATAGTCAGGGCTGATATTGGCACGGACACCTTATCTGGACTGAGAATTTCTCCGGAAAACCTGCACAGATTATTTCTACTTATCGTGGTATATGGTGACAAAGGCGACAGTTTATATTTGTGCAATGGAAAATATCTAAGATGTGTTGCTGCCACACATAAAGGTCTTAGATTAACAGAAACACAAATGAAAAAAACACACTGCTCTGCTCTACAAAGCTAAGACACAGTAGCTGCTTACCTGAAAAGTAAGCAGATACTGCCTATGGCTTGCATGTTGTAGGACCATATGGGAGCTAAACGACAAACAACTTACTCGCGCAAAAAAAGTGTCAGATATTAGCAGTGAAGCCGTTTAAACTATATACTCGGCGTGGCATAACAAGATTATTTTTGCCACGGAAATTAATTTTGCACATCCTTAGCAATTAATCATGGGGTAAGCACAGTTAACAGCACTGTTAACATATATACAGCAAACAGAGTTGTCTATATGTGTTTGTGTTGCCTGTGCTATGTGTGTGAATTTTGTTCTGAGCATTTGTTGGCGAAAACTGAATCTAGCTGATTCTTGACTTATACACTTGACCTTGACCCGACGCTGAACCATTTCAAATCATTTTGCATTGAATATTATATTCAATGGGCTAACAGAAATATGTTAGAAACAAAGCTGGTGTTAATTTGTGGTACATGTATATACATGTAGTGTTGGGCTAACAACCCTGAGAATACTTCTCATAATTCTTATAATTCTCGAAATATATTTATATGGCATTTTATTGAAAGAAAGTATTAATAAATATACCATGATAATTATAAACATTTTTAAACAGCAACGACCGTAATCAATCATTTGACACCCCCCCCCCCCCACTGTTATCAAAATCTGACATTTAGCAGACAGCGGTGTATGTCAAGGTCATTTAGAAGGTGATAATGCACAGCCGTTCAACTAATTATACAACTAAAGCCTCCGCTGGTTCAAGACCAATTCTAGAAATGAATTTAAAGAAGCAAGACGGACAAAATGGCATTTTTAGCATTTTTTTGTAAAGAGATAGATATTTATTGAAGACGGGAAGTCTGGACAGACGTATGCGTCATTGTAATAAACAGTACAATATATGTATACATTATAATGTTACGGTATACAGTGCATAATATAATAATATATATATTATGTAAAATATATGTACAAGTATTACTAAAATAATTATATGAAACATAACACAAATAACTGTGTGGATAAAGCAGTAAGTATTAACAACTGGAATTGTTGATGTAATACCTGGTTTCAAATGGATGGAAAAAACTATATTTTAAAGATATACATGTCTAAATAAAGTGTGCGGGTTAAAGTTTATATCGCTATAAATTATAACATCTTTTTTTATATTATTATGATCATTATGATTGTAAATACTTGTCGTGTCACACTATAACGTATCGTACTGGCATATGTTGACGAATGCTGTATTACAATGTATGTAGGTGGTATACGCTGATATACGCTGGCATACGCTGGCACACAATTATTTTAACACACTGAACACGCTAGAGGAATGCTAGATGTCGTTACTCATAGGTTAAGTACGCTGGTCATACGCTAGTTATACACTGGTCATACCCTGACATAAAAGCACAGCATACAACAATGGAGTAGAAGTGTAGAAACTCTATGATACAACTATAAAGAATTGATAGCACAAGGTGGAAAAAATGATATTTATATAGACACTTCGCACCTGATATCGGAACGCTGAACATGAGGGATGTATACGCTATCAATACGCCACCAATACGCTAGCCATACGCAGGTTGTGTTGGCCATGAGATATGCTGGTCATATGCTGGTCATAGGCTGATATGTGCTAACATTCGCAGGTCATACGATGGTAATAAGCTACTCATAAATGTAATACGGTAAGTACACGAACAATTCTGTATTTTTCAATGTTTTTTCTTGTGCGTATGACAAGTATTTTAGTAATTTTCACACGCATCACACGTTTCTCTCATACATGTACGCTGTACTGTGACACCGCCTTACAACGTCGTGTATAAACCATGGAGACCAAAGAGCTCTTTCAATTTGAAATCATCATAAATGTCTTAGTTAGCTCTTTATGCTTGAATACCTATGTTATGGGTGCACCTGTGTTAGCTCTTTCTGCTTGAATACCTATGTTATGGGTCGAGGGCCATTATAAATATTTTTACTCTTACAGATCTTACAGATCTAGGCGTACAGATTCTGAACGTCTAAAGTCGATCCCTGCGCTGTAAGGGTTAACCCTTAAAGCGCTGAATTAATTTATATAAACCATGGGGTCTAAAGTGGTTTTTTTCAATTTGAAATCATCATAAATGTCTTAGTTAGCTCTTTCTGATTCATTTGAATACCTGTGTTATGGGTCTACTACCATTAGAAATAGTTTTACTCATTACAGTGCGGGGATCGACTTTAGTCGTCAGAATCTGACGTCTACAGACGTCAGATTCTGACGACTAAAGTCTATCCTCGCACTGTAAGGTTTGAATAACGCAAAAATAAGTTCTTGGTAAGGAGTAGGCCGAGTTGACCAGTCGTTTCAGACCATATTGACCACTATATGGTCAGTTGAATGGTGTAAGATTACACTGATCACTGATGTATGGTCAGTCACTTGGGGACAGCAAAATAAACAAAAGATAATTAACCCTTTCA
Source organism: Flabesymbios commensalis (assembly GCA_964017125.1). NCBI lineage: Eukaryota > Metazoa > Annelida > Polychaeta > Terebellida > Flabelligeridae > Flabesymbios > Flabesymbios commensalis. The sequence goes on from OZ024911.1 coordinate 46,261,240, forward strand.
GCGCGGGGATAGACTTTAGTCGTCAGAATCTGACGTCTGTAGACGTCAGATTCTGACGACTAAAGTCTATCCCCGCACTGTAAAAGTAAAAATATTTCAAATGGTCGTACACCCATAACATAGGTATTCAAATGAATCAGAATGAGCTAACTGAGACGTCTATGATGTTTTCAAGTTGAAAAAACCCCTCTGGTCTCCATTGTTTTCATAAAAATAATTCAGCGCTTTAAGGGTTAAAAAGGTCAAGGTTTGCTGCAGATCTAGGTTAGCACGCACTGATTACTCACAGTAACACACACTATTGTTAATCATCATTAATAATAGTCTCTATATATTAATATCAGTATAATATAAATATATAAGTATATATAAGTATAATACTATCATATCATATTTATATAATTATTACATAATTGGCAAAGGATGTTGGCAAAATCGTAATGTCAATATCAGGAAATACATAACTGTGTCAATATTAGTGAAATTTGGCCTTCTTATTGACAGAAGGTTTGAACATCAACTTAAAGCGAAACAATCAGGCTAAAATCATCAAAAAATCGGTATTTTTATTTTGTTTTTTAATATGACCATATGATGTAAACATGTCCATAGATTTAAACTTTTGTGTTGCGCATTTACAAGTTGAGCTAGATATAAAGACGAAATTCCCGTATGTCTTATTTTGGACATGCGAAATAAGAAATCGGGAATTTCGTCTTTATATCTCGCTCAACTGGTAATATGCGCAACACAAAAAATAAGAACTTTTGCAGCTCTAGTCTATGGACATGTTTACATCATATTGTCATATTAAGAAGCCAAAATAAAAATACCGATTTTTGATGATTTCAGCCTGATTTTGTCGCTTTACATACCGCGACTCACAGCTACAAATCGGTATAATTACAAATAATTGTCTAATTTTTAGACAAATTATATACAATGATTGTTGATTAACCCTTTCAGTGCGGGGAACGACTTTAGACGTGAGAATATGACGTCCATTAAAAACTTACAATGGCTGTAGATCCATAACATAGGTATTCAAATTAAGCGGGAAGAGCTAGCTAAGGTATGTTTTATATAAAAATATTTCAGCGCTGTAAGAGTTAATCACCAGGGACCGTATTCTCGTACAAGTTACGATATATCGTAGGCATCTGATTGGTCGAGATGGCCATCTCGACCAATCAGAAGCCTACGATATATCGTAACTTGTACGAGAATACGGGCCCAGTTCACCCCAAGAACCGCTGTTTGCTATGATATAAAATAATTGGCGCTTATTTTTTACGTTGTTTTTTTAGACAGTGTGACAGTGAAACTAATTGATCATTTTGGCGGCCAATATGTAAAAGTGCAATGAGATTTTGCTGTAAAAATCAACGTGGTGTACTCACACAATTATTTTCTGAAATATATTCAGTGTTTCGGATAAATTAATTTACGACTGTCCAGTGTGGCTATGGCGAATATGTAAGGCCCGGTGTACGGAAAGTGGTTAAATTGGTTAGCATGTGCATGCAGCTTTATATCTTTATATTAAGCAGCTATGTAAAAATACACATGTTTCCTTCCCCAACTGTTATAGACCAGCTTCTTAGCTTGATGGGAACGTCTACATGTATCTTATATACGTCAGGTGATCTTATGACCTAATTATAATTGGGTCATATATAAAATCACCTGATTGTAAGAGTCAATACACGGCGGAAAATCCACACCCCGAACAGCCCACAACTCACAACCCACGACTTTTTTCGGGTTTAAACGCCCAGTGTCGTGTTAGAGTTATCAATCCGTGGCAGCCATTTAGAATTTCGGTAAAAATTTGGAAAGACCACTCGCACATCTAAAAAAAAATATATAATTTTTTTGCGCCCACAACAAATTATTATGTCGACCCGTGACAGCCAATTTTAATTTCGGTTGCATCTCCATATATAATTGACGGGAATGTGATTGTAAGTTGATCTGTGATGGCCATTTTGAATTAAAAAAAGGCCCTTGCATTGCAGCACATCTCCATGTCGTTGGAAATACGACTTTAATAATTTCTAACTACTAAAGTTTTTGATATTTTGCGCCCACAAAAAGGCGTGACAAGTAGTTTATTCTGATGGTCTTCTTTAGTAGAAGGCAAAACAGAGTTGCCAGGAAGGCGTTACTGAAATTCATCTCCTATAGCTGTTTTACAAAATTGGCATACACGTATATCACGAAGGACTCGGGACCGGACACGGACCTCTATGGACAATCGATAAATTCGGGATCTAAACTTGGTAAAATATTTTCTCAAGAGATCTGGTAATTCATTTAAATAATTTTGATCCGATAAAATAGTCAATTTTCCTCCTTGTGATATTTATTTTTGAATAAACTGATCCTTTGATCTCAGCTTGACTGACTGTTTGAATGCTTCGGTAGAACATGGAAGCGTTTGATTTAACCAAAATCCAGAAAATCCACAATGGTTCAGTGTAGTTTTTACAGTTTGCATCCATTTAGACTGAAATATATTTTTTTCATCTAATGTATATAATAATGAATAAATGCTATTAGAGGTCTTGTGTTTATCTCCTAAACACAACCTTCCCCAATATGTCAACTCGAGGTACGTGATTTAATATCAACACCAACAGGCAACGGCGCCCAACACACGTAAACCAAAAAAAGAAATGATTCGGGCTTTAGGCCACCTTTGTGCACATATAGGCTAAACTGGGCCAGGAGAACCTCCTGAGGATGGCGAGGTGATTGAGATGACACTGTCCTCCAGACACAGGATTCGAAATTCAAGCCCTGGCGGTCTGAGGCCGAGCACGCTACCTCTCGGTCACGGAGGCTCCCCACAATACGGACTTTCACACGTGGATGGGGAAGAAACATTTTAGTTTCTTTCAAACCGCCGAGACCGGGAACCGAACCCAAGACTCTGGCGTGAAAGGCAGCGGTGCTAACCACTACCCTAGGGCCCCTGCCCACTCCGTAAACCATCGTAGAAGAAGTGAACTTATTAACAGATAATACGTATTTAAAAAATCTAAGCTGGAGTCTTTCAAGTATGTCACAGTTTTGCTGCCCCATATATATACAAACCACTGGTTTAACAAGTACATTAAAAAGTGTTAACATTATATTCAGCGGCAGAGATAAATTTCTGGCTTTTTTGGAAGACAAAACATAGTTCTGCATCCCTTCTGATATAAATTAGATTTATTAATTTTAAATTTGATATTGTAGTTGAAAACTAAGCCTAAATAGTCGCACCATGAATAAAATCCACTTCTCGCACGGGTTGTCAAATATATAAAAAATTAAGTGCCATTATGCGACATGTGTTTCAAGGAGACAATATGTATTTCAAACTAATCCTAACATTTTTACCACATGCATGAAACGCCGAAATGGAGATTTGTGTTTGCTTTTTGAAGAATATACATTAAGTGATTAAACAGTCTTTAATTGGTGAACAAATTAAATGGTATTCCAGCTATACTTTTATAATTCAACAAAAGAATTGTGTTACGGTGAGCATATTATATTGATATAAAAAAAATAATATATAGTCAGAGAAAAAGTCCTATATTTCTTCTCATTTAATCCTTTTAAAATACGATAATAGCGGTTCAGCGGTTCGACGATACTAATTCTTCTTTGAGAGGAATAAATTTAAGGCATATTATTGATGAACACTGTCTTCTTTTGGAGATGTGAAAAATAGCGAAGAAATTCAGAAGGTAATTCACAAGGTAAAGGGTCGCGGAATTTATGTGAAAATAACGGCTTTCTTTTTAAAAACATAAAAATGGCGTGACAGCTCGAGCTAGCTCCAGTCACGCATACATGTTGCCCAGAGCTGGTGTGATGTTGGTCCACCGTCTACGACGCTGGCCCAACATCACACCAGCACTGGGCCAGCGTTTGGTGTTTGCTGGGATGTCACAGTGACGTACACTGTGGTTAGCTGAGACGTAATGTGACGTCAGTGTGGCCGTGTTTTATGACGTCATTATGTGTCAATGACAGATGAGACGTGTACGATGCTAGGGTGTCTGTGAGAAGTAGGGTCACCTGGTGGCCAGATTCAGGAGCACTCAGACATGTCACAGAGCTGGCCTGGTTAATCTCATATGGCATGAGATAAGGCTGATACAGGCGTATCTGGCACTTTGTGAAATTGCAGATACACCCATATGACGGCTTCTTAATACACGCAATAAAACGTAAGTCGTTATTCAGCGCTTCTGTCTGAAGCATGTTTTCATGGTATTTTCCGATTAATGACCTCTGACTCGATCACCATTTATCCTAGTCCTGTCACTCCTTTATTACAGGACACTTGATGATTTGATGTAATTCCAGGAAAAGCAGTGCACACTCTCTAAATGAGCGCTAAAACTCTGAACTGAATCAACTGACAACCATTACATAGACCAGAAGTATGTCATACTGATTATCTTCTAAAGCATAATTTACCAATTTATGTACTCTTAATTTTTAAAGCAAGTGTAGAAAAAATAACATTTTAAAAACTTCTTTAGGAAACGAAACATTCATTGTTCAAAATTTTCGAGTATTAGTAGCTAGTGAATTTAGGTAGCTCTAACAGATCCTTTTCAAACTTAAACTCAGTTTTGTAAAATATATAATAAATACAAGTTTTGCCACTCTCTACGTTACTAGTCCAATCTTGCATAAAACAATCTCTGATGCGCTGCGTAATGGCAAAATAAAACCAGCCCCTTGATTATCAAAAATAAAGGAAAGATCTATCCCGATTGTGGAGCCTATCCTTCACATGTAACGAAACTGCCTTGAGGTACATGTACTTAAGGATTTTCCAAAAGCCTACTGTACAAACATTTATACATAATGTTGCAAATGTTATCATTTAGCTGACGTAACCAATCTAAACCAATAATTTAACATTGTGCAATAAATGTTGATAAATTTTATAAATATCACAACCATACAATAAAAAAATCCGTTCAACTAGGTTATCAAACAGTTTAAGTTGAAAGTCAATCTATATAGCAAGCTTAATTTATCACACTTGGCTAATTTTATAAGCAAAACATCTCCCATGAGGCTTTATCACACAATGTTTTTAAATGAACCATTATAATTCAAATAATTATCCAAATAATTTTAATTATACACTACGTCTAATTTCATAACATTGTAAATAAATTAGGGTTAGGGAGGTTTCTAATTTTACCCTTGGAAGAAACCATAACGTTAGTCTTATTTCATTTACAGACAACTTATCGCAATAACAATATTCAGCCATTCCATCTGAATCTTTGCAAAGTTCACTGGGATTTTCAGCTAGAATAACTGTTACACTGTATCATATGAATACAACAACACGTACAATTAAGGAAAACATCAACAATATCGTCAGATAAATTTTCATTTACAATTTGACTGAGGTCCTTCAGTCCAGAGAACTTGTGCGATAAAACATAGTAAGATCGTTCAAATACAATGCAAATAATAGAGATGACAAAATTTTACCTTGACGAACACCAAATGATATTGTTATTCACACATGACTTGGTATTTGCATATCCATTATGAAAAACATTTAAGACATGTTCTTTTATATTGTGATTAATGAGTTTTTCCACAAAATGTGGAATTAAAAGTTTTGTGGTAGTCCACAAAGGCACAGTAAAATCTTTTGGATGATGTACAAATTGATAACAAAATATAACGCTTGTTCTTCAATGAGAACCTTATTAATCTCAACAAAATTAACTAGTCTATCATTGATAATCAGAATAAACAATTTACCAATACAACTAAGGAGGGTTATACACCTATAATTGTCCGGGTCGAGCTTCCTTTTATAAATTGGTTTAGAAATACCTATTCTACCCACTCATCGGATACACCTGATTCTAATACTAAATTAAACAATTTAACATAGACATTCAACATGGGAATAACCGAACATTTGATAAACTTATTTAATACTACATCAATACCGTAAGCAGTTACATGTAGCTAACGGTGTGTATTGATCAGGCATATTAAAGTAAATTTTGATCAAGTTGCATGTTTTCCGAGTGTATCCCTAACTGAAATCTCACATTTTATTTTGTTTTATAGGAATCGTCCGGCTATCATGCACACTTCGCCAGATATCAGCGATATTAAAGTAAATAGCCGCCATTTGGTCATTTTGAATTTGATCAAGTTTTTCAATATATGTATATTTTTCTGAAACCATACATGTATACTAAGGGCCGTATCCTGAAAGCCCGGCTTACTAACCTAATGTTTAGCTCTAATCATTTGGTTAAGCAACCTTATGGTTAAAATGGTATCCAGAAAAGCAGTTTAACATATGGTTAACTAAACTGTTGCACCAACTGTAGGGGAGACTGGAGCACCATGAAACAAAAAAATGAAAATTTCCCAAAAATATAGTTAATTAAAGAAAAAACAGTTTTGATGACTTATATCATGGAGATCCTTCGAGGTATATATTAGACCAAGATAATGATTGTTCAGAAAAGCAGAACCTTTCATTTAGAACAAAACAGATTGTAAATACACGCCTCATTGTACCAAAAGTATATCTGTATATAATTATTATGTTCACTTGTGTCAACAATGTTCAAGGCATTCACTAATCAATTACTGAACGAGTATGGGGGTACAATGAGACATTTTAGTGTACATCGGGTTCCCCGGGACATCATACGGGGTACATTTACAAATCGCCAATTTGTAGTACGAAGCTTTTTAAGGGACATTTTAAGAAAATAAATTGTAACTGAAAGTATTTGATTGGTGCGCACCAAACGATTATTTAGTTGATGGGCCCTTAATGCTTAGGTGCGCACCAATTAATTATTTGAATTATTTGGTGCGCACCGAATGATTTGGTGCGCACCAATTAAATACTTTCAGTTACAATTTATTTTATGGAAATTTCCCCTTAAAAAGCGCCCAGATAGCAAAGCATTTATTGTGTCAAACAGGCATACATTGGCGCATGGCGCCCCAGTCACCAAAATAATAATTCAGGCAGTACGACCTATACACTATGCGGGCACTAGGCGGGCACCATTCAATCCTGTCCTGGGGTGGGGGTGGGGCTGGATTTATTTATTTCAACCCGGCTCGGCGGCGCGCTGAAATATCAGTTTTTATTACATGCTTATATACAGTAGAACTGAAATAATATTATATTATTTATTTCCTGCAGAGTCCGTCCGAAATCATTTATTCTAAACATACCCCCCTCCCCCGGAGATTGAATGACGCACAGTTTACATGTATCTCTCGGTATGGCTTCAAGCTCAAATGCTGCCAAATGTAAAACTCGTTCATTAAGCTGGGATGACGAGGAGCGTGACCATGGTGATTGACTTTTACTTATCATTGAACCATATGTACATGAGCACCAATCTCACTGTGAATGTAGCATGATGTGTTTTACATACCATATCTGTAAAGCATAGAGAAGATAATGTAACAGCCTAATATCAATGACTTCAACGGTGACGATGATAATGAAGACCACATACCCTAAAATGTGTTGCTTTCTGTGAATCACCGTGGTAGTGTTATCCGCCTTTGTCGTAAACAGCTAATACTCGTGCAATTTATAATAAATGTATATATTCTGATATAAAATCTAGAGCCTATATACTGATACTGGGTTAATTAACTTTATTTTCATATTCGCACAACAACAATAAAGTTGAACGTTATACACTGTTATAGGCCTATAGTGATCTCTTTTCCCATTTATATTTTTTCTTCTAAATTATATTACAGGTCACAACTTCCAGCGAGAGTACTAAGGATCAGGGTTGTGTTGTACACATCGATAAATATGAATAATGAATTATAAATATACACAGGTATCAGGGCATATGTCTATAACCTAGCTTATAGGCCTATATTAATGAATGTGTGTCTCTGTTTGAGATATCATTCAATAAGTGAATAAGAACATTAGTAAAAGATTCTGGGTAAAAATGAACAAAGGCGAATTTACATTTTCAGTCCTGTAAACGAATAAATGTGGACATAAATATCATAATTCAGGAAAAAATGCCGTAATTTGTCAATTTTGAGCAACGTCGCGGTCTTAAACCGATGCTTAAACCACCCCCTGAGCAGGTTTAAATTATATGTTTTAAACCTGTGTGTTAAGGATCGTTTTAAGCATAAACTTGCTTTCAGGATACCTTTTTATGTTAAACAAGTGGTTAGACAAGAAGTTAAACCGGCGTTAGACCGGCTTTCGGGATACGGCCCTAATAGTCTAGCTATCTCTCTTGAAAACAAAAGTGGACGGACGGACGAGCTAACATTCTTCAAAAGTTATAAAAAAAAGGTGTCACGTGCATCCAAACAAACATGCATATACATGTATACATACATGTATAAAACGTCATCGCTGTTCATTTCCACATTCATAAAAAGCGTTAAAACACATATTAGAAGCAAGAAATACTTCCATTTGTTTTAGTGTTGATTATCTTTATGAGAACACACCCCTGTATTATTTCCTCCAAGAAAGATACGGAATTTAGCCAAATACACTGTAGATGTTTCTCTTTACATCTGTCGTTGTCTCTTTTTGTCATTTTCCTCAGTATTTTGTGTGCCGTATGTAATAGCCGTAACTAGTGTTTTTAGGCTGCTAATATACAAAATAAAAACTGTATGCCTTTATAACTCCTCCAGAACTTGTGACCCCCGTCACTGTGACCTCTCATCAGTAAACACAAGACATTGAATTTGTACTGGTATAAATGCTGAACCAGCATAGGATCAATGAGCCGTGTTTTTCTGGGATCGCCAATATAGTGACTGTGACCCGGACCCGTCATCAAGTAACTGTGACCTCGCAATTAGGTCACTGTGACCCTGCACCAGGTCAAACATCAGGTCACTGCGACCACAAGCGCCTACCAGCAAACACGAGGCGTTGGCCCAATGTTGGGCTGATGTTGGGCCAGCGTCGTAGACGCTGGCCCAACATCAGCCCATCATTGGGCATACGACACAATCCTTGTATTTGCTGGGTTACCTCGTGGTCACATGGTCAGGACAGACAAGTGTGAACATGACCACAACACATCTTCTGGCGACGCGATGTCATGGCGACACACGGGCGGCCGTTACTAGGCAACACATGTTAACACCACGCGAACATGCTGTTGGTTGGCTTATACATCAGACCGGTGGACAAGTGGAGAATACCTAAGTATACAAACGTGAACAGGTGAGTCAACCTCACAATAATGTCAACAAAATGGTCCCCTGTTGTTTCAGAGATATGGTCTATTATAGTCATCTTGAACAGTCCAAATTTCTAAATCAACCCACATTATGTAACAAAACACGGCCAAAATACAAGGTGTAAGGTGATGTGTAACAAATATGAAAAAAATCGAAGAAGTAGTTCCTGTGATATGGTCTGAAAACGAAAGTGGATGGATGGCAGTGTATGGCCTAACAACTAACATCAATCACACCTTTTTGTATCTATTTGACTTGATATGTACAAATGAAACTACAGTAATGACACATTAATCTGTTTGAAACTTAAACTAGCAACATAACCTGATAACAGCGTACATTAAAAATATGTAATGGCCAATGGGATGTCAAAATCATGTATTCTCGTATCACCCCTGTGTTGTTTTCTCCCCAAGTTATAGAGGCGAGAGGCGTAGTGGTGTAGTGCCAAGTGGTGTAGTGGTGACGCCACATGCCTTTGACGCTGACGCTAGCAAGTTCATCCTCCGCTCTTTTATTCAATCAGATTTCAAAGAAACAGCATGCTTCTTTTCCGTCCACTAGTAAAAATTCACAATTGTGAAGAGCCTCCGTCGCCGGAAGGTAGGGTGCTCGGCCTCACTGATTTTGCGTCTGGATGGAAGTGTCACCTGATTTATGTCTTTTTTTGGCTCACCAGTTTAGCCTGTATGTGCACAAAGTAAAGTGTAGTAAAGCCCTACTCATTCATTCAATCAGGTTCCTACAGACTCCTTGAGGGCGGGGGCCCTAGGGTAGTGGTTAGCACCGCTGCCTTTCACGCCAGAGTTCGGGGTTCGTTTCCCGGTCTCTGCGGTTTGAAAGAAAAAAAATGTTTCTTCCCCATCCACTCGTAAAACTCGTATTGTGGGGAGCCTATGTGACCGAGATGTAGCGTGCTTGGCCTCAGACCGCCAGGGTTTGAATTTCAAATCCTATGTCTGGAGGGCAGTGTCATCTCACTCATCTCACCATCCTCAGGAGGATCTCCTGGCCCAATTTAGTCGGTATGTGCACAAAAGTGGCCTAAAGTCCGATTCATTTCATTTTTACAGATTCCTTGATTCAACTGCCATGCGAAGTGGACAGCAGGATCAAAGGAGCTAACGGAGTACAAGTCGTCAAGTTGTAATCTATAAGTTTTCAATAATATTGTGACATTTTAAATTGATACCGAAAACTTGGTAGGTAAAACTGGCAATATTAACAATATTGTTAATATTTTTCTCAGTCGGAAACAATGTTTTCCTCAATCGGCAGCAAAAAGAACGAATTTATATATTACAGTAATTATAATAATATATATAATATTTTCATAGGCGGCCTACATGTAAATATGAAGTTATATTTTAGGGTCTGTGTCAGTATATTGAACAGCGAATAAATCTCTCACATGCCTGGATAAACAGGCTTTCAGACGTCTTAATAGGAAATCAGACAAACGGTTTCGAATTAGGTGATAATTGAGTAACAAATTTTTGATTTGGTAAAAACAGTAATTGAAAAAACAAATTGCACCATGACATGGATATTCTTCTGAACTTATGAAGAGGTGGTGCGATCAAGGTTGTAATACTAGTGTTAGTATATTGAACACCCAGTAAAACGGACAAGCGGTCTCGTTGATATCAGAGTGATAAGATAAACGGCGGCGGACGAAACATTACAACAAATAAAAAGTCTCCCTCTATTGTAAGGATAACTTTAAAAGGGGATAACGTGATTGCCTAAAAGGGCGATACTTCGTGTACATACATGCACCCCTTAAACCTAATAACTTCCCTCCAATCACAGCAGCAAAAGAGTGCACAAATATTTATATTTGATGTGATTTGTAAGAATAACTGGCTGACTTATAATGCTGCCACTCCTGTACTTGTGACGTCACACATACTGCCCTGGATCTGGTGCTTTACTTGTCATAAGGTCAGGTGTCATCACGCATCCGATATAATACTGTGTCTCTTGTTAAGATGCATTTTGCGTCAGTGGTCTTCTTACTGTTCTGTGTGTTTTTTTATTTTAGGGATTCTTATATTGAAAAATATGACGGCTTTTTAACTGAAACTGTTTATATTTTAGATGATAATACAGTTCCCTCGTCTATTATTTTAATAATTTTTGACTGTCAGCAGTTAAAGATGGATTAAGATGAATTTATAAATTAATTATATAAATTATTGATGCACAGTGCACTCTCTCTTCCCCTGAATATGTACTGTCGTATACTTTATTTGAAGAAATTCGCCATGTATGGTTAGGCATTGCATAGACATGATAGATGTCACTGTAAACATATATTACTGATTAAAGAAATACATACAAACTATTGGAAGTATAAATAAAATTAGATGTGACTGATTTCGGCATGAAAATATTCGAAGCGTCCCCGCTAGATATTACGATCCATTAAAAAATACGATGGCTGTCGTCGATTGTTACTGGATTTCTCCCAGGCATACGGGGCATATATACAAAAATTATTCAGTTCAAAAAAGTCCCCCCCCCTCAAAAAAACCTACTCCAATATGAAAAAAAATTACCCCCAACATGTTAATTTGTTTTTGGCCGGCCATCTTGGAAAATGACCGTTTATGGCTCGGTGCCAAAAAAGATATGGGAAGAATTGCCTAGTCACATAGGTCATATAGGCCTATGTGAAAAATCATCAATAAACTTTTTAGTGAGAGCTAAATTGAGGATACGCCAGATGCCTAATCAAACACTAGAAACCCAGCAAACACGACACGTTAAACCAATGCCGATTTAATGTTGGGCCGACGTCGGAGACGGCGGGCCAACATTAAATTGCCATTGGTTTAAGGTGTTGTGTTTGCTGGGAAGGTGTTGAATTAATGTTGACAATGGAGCACATAAAACCAGCATAGTGTCGTTTTGATTGGAAAATGACACATATATTAAGTTTTGCTGTTGACACAGTATCCTGGGAGTGGTGGTCACACAGGAGTGTCCCCTGTAGGCGGCTCTGGCATTGAGCAGGGGTGAGGGGAGAGTGACCACTCACCTGATTGTTGTGGTCAAAAGACAAAGACACCACACGCGCCAAACCCCTACCTTAAACCATCCTTTACTACACCTATAAACTCACTCTGCCAATACTAGAAATACACTTACAAATTAACTCAAGTGTTACCAGCCTAAGAAATACACTTACAAATTAACTCAAGTGTTACCAGGCCTAAGAAATACACTTACAAATTAACGTGAGTGTTACCAAGTAACTGCAACGTGAAGTAAATTATTCACATTTCTACTCCTTGTATTTATAATGCATTTAGCATCAATTTATACGCCTACTTTCAACTAATTAGTCTGTTCCCAACAAACACTGAAGGGATGGCTCAATATTACGAAACAGGGAACATTTGTCTAATTACGAGCCACGAAACACCATTCCTTCTGGCCATTTGCTGATCAAAGCAAATTTGGAGAAGGAGAGAATCGCTAATCAGTAATTTTCAAGCAAAATTCTCCTTTGTTTTCATGTTTTCTGCCAGTACTTGTATTAGATGTTTTGGGCATTCCACTTACACAGTGCAGCCGTACCCCAGGGTACTAGTACGAGACAGGCAATCATGTGCTGTGGTTACAGTGTCACTGTCATGGGATGGGCCAGTGTGTCACTGTCAGTGTGTCACTGTCAGTATCCCAGCAAACACAAAACATTTGTATAACATGTATACAACGTCGGCCCAGCGTCTTCGACGTTGGTCCAACATTGTATACATGTTATACAAATGTTTTATGTTTACTGGGTATAGACCATGTTGAACGACAAACACCGTTATTTAATTGAGATCACAAATGTATGAAATTTTTGAATAACCTCTGCCAATTCCACCAATTTGAAATGAAATGAATGTTTTGTAGGCCACCTTTGTGCAAATGTAGGCTAAACCGGGCCGCGAGAACCTCCTGAGGATGCCACCAATTTGAAGACCAAACTCTTCATATTTGACACACATTTTACAGATGGCGATGTTAATTTTTCTATGCAGATAAGGCTACTTGTTTGTCGGACTCTGGTGCCTGGTTGCCTGTAAGGCTTGCCAATGTCCATGCCACACGGCGCCGTGTGATGTCTTCAACTGACCACAAGTATCCTAAAACATACACACCTACTCATCCCTAGAGTAAAACGAAAACATGTCCACATTCTAGTCTCTGTAGATTGATAGCAGTTGAGAAAGTGCGACGATCAAGTTCACCCTAAGGAGACAATGTACGCATTGTAGCCAACATAAACAAACACTTATGAATTTTATAATTGAAGTTTCTCTGGTTCCCATAGCAACTAAACGATTTATATCATGTGGGCCCACATCAAATATGCCCATTGTAGATATGTATATTTAAGTGGTGCCCATATTTCTCACTCTAGAACTACACTTTCTAATAATCTGCATGAACATGTACATTTTCTGTTTAGAATATAAACACGCCTACTTCCGGATTGCAAACCATTTTGTTTTCCCCACAGTTTTATACTTAAGCTAAGCCGCTATATCACTACATTACAAATGCCTTTAAGGACTTTTTATTACTAAAACTACCGCTTCACATATATACTGAACTGTACATGCCTTCAAGTATTAATAAAACACTTAGAAAGATTTCGTGTTGTTATGATATCTCTAAAACCAATACAAACATACACTGGCTATGCCATCCTTTCAAACAACAGTCATATCACGCGCATTTGTTATGATATCCTAGAACCAATGCAAACCTAGACTGGCTATGCCATCCTTTCAAACAACACACATATCACGCGCATTTGTTATGATATCCTAGAACCGATACAAACCTAGACTGGCTATGCCATCCTTTCAAACAACACTCATATCACGCGCATTTGTTATGATATCCTAGAACCAATACAAACCTAGACTGGCTATGCCATCCTTTCAAACAACACACATATCACGCGCATTTGTTATGATATCCTAGAACCGATACAAACCTAGACTGGCTATGCCATCCTTTCAAACAACACTCATATCACGCGCATTTGTTATGATATCCTAGAACTGATACAAACCTAGACTGGCTATGCCATCCTTTCAAACAACACTCATATCACGCGCATTTGTTATGATATCCTAGAACCAATACAAACCTAGACTGGCTATGCCATCCTTTCAAACAACACTCATATCACGCGCATTTGTTATGATATCCTAGAACCAATACAAACCTACACTGGCTATGCCATCCTTTCAAATAACACACATATCACGCGCATTTGTTATGATATCCTAGAACCAATACAAACCTAGACTGGCTATGCCATCCTTTCAAATAACACACATATCACGCGCATTTGTTATGATATCCTAGAACCAATACAAACCTAGACTGGCTATGCCATCCTTTCAAATAACACACATATCACGCGCATTTGTTATGATATCCTAGAACCAATACAAACCTACACTGGCTATGCCATCCTTTCAAGCTAGGCCTATACTAACACGCATTTGTTGTATACATATGATATCCCTATAACCAATACAAACCTACACTGACTATGTCATCCCTTCAAACAACACTCACATGCATTTGTTATGATATCCCTAGAGCCAATACAAACCTATACTATGGCTATACCATCCCTTCAGACAATACTAACCGTTAACGTGCATGTGTTATGATATACAATGTATAGTAAGATTGTAAATCTATTGCTGAATAAAATTACTTACTAATACTATATAATTATATGATATATCAGGCCTTGAACCAATACAAACCTGCACTGGCTACATGTATGCCATCCCTTCATATAATACTAACGCACATTTGTCATAATATCTCTACAACCAATACAAACGTCATTATCCATGGAAACAAATCTACTCTTGCTATACGTAGAAACACACATGTACAAGTCTTGTAAGCCAAAGATACACACCAAACGTGCACTAGTCTTGTTATCCAAACCATTGGTTCTTTTAATTGCACACGATTTGGTCCACTGAGTAGGGGAAGGACTTTAAAAAACGTTCATTAATCATAAAATAAATCGAATACTATATATAAATAAATATAGAATGTGATAATAATATTATTATTGTCTCTCGGTGAAAAAAAAAAAACCCTTGAGAAAATGTTTGTGTTTGTGTATGTGGCTTCACTGGCTTCTGAGGCCACCCCAGATGCTCACAACTCAACCATGCACAGTGATTATTTTTTTAGCTGGATTCACAAAATTCAGAAATATGACAGTGTTGGTTCTAAAAAAACACGTGAAATACGGTTTGTGGAATTAAAAAAGGTAAGCCTATTTCACTTTACTACTTCCAAATTCCATGTTGTAGACCCTGACCATACCATGCATAAATATGCATCTCATGATAAAGTGGAAATTTGGAAGTCAGAAGTTGAAAACCGAAACTAGAAAGTTTGAAGTCGGCAGTTGGATGTCGGAACTTTGATGTCGGAACTCGGAATTTGGAAGTCGGAGCTTTTAAGTTGGAATTCGGAAAGCCCAACCGTGCTTTCGTATTTAACTGCTGTACAAACATTTCAAAACAATTGAGAGTTCAACCATATATACATTGTATATATATACTACATCAAGAAAATTCATTATTATGGGGGTTGCATTTTCGCTAACTTGAAGAAATGAGTAGCTGAGCTACAAAATGACTATTACATATGAAATAAGAGCAAAAACAGGTCAAAATCATGTGTGGAGTAATACATTAGTAAAATTGTCTTGTAACAAATTAAACATCACACGGATGCCGGCACAGAAGTATTTTTTCTACAGTATAGCAGGTATGTCGCTTGTGTGACCCACTGCGTCCCCCAGAATTACCGCGGTATTTTTTTTATCCTATATCCAAACGGCAATATAATTGATACGTCTATCATCTTGTGTAGTGATATTGATATAAAAATGAAATTTCCCGTAATTTCCTGTAAATACGGTCCATCTCAAATGAAAACATACAGTATAGATACACGCACGTTGGAAATATTTCAATTTGTCGATGGTTGTCTTGAAAATGATAGTGGTATCAAAGAGTTCTGCTCCGGGAGCGGCATCCAAGCAGATCTGCTTGTCCAGCAAACACAAAACTTTTGTATAACATTTGTACAACGTCGGCCCAACGTCTTCGACGTTGGTACAACATTGTACAAATGTTATACAAATGTTTTGTGTTTGCTGCTTGTCCTGAGGGTGACACACGGATGGATGTGCCGCCACCTGACCTGGGTCTTTGGAACAGTGTTGGCCCAAATGTGAATCAACACGCTTGACGTTTGCCCAGAATAGAGTCGGCGTTGGGGAGCCTCGTGTTGGCAAGCGACACAAACATGTCGCTCACATGTCGTTCACGTGTAGTCTCTCTGATGTATTCAACTGTAAGAATGTCATACATCAAACACAATCTCATACAAAACTGTCACATATGTAACGCCGCAATGAGAATTACTTAGAACAAATCACAATCATATTGAATATATTCAATTATTCAATTCCATTGAGCATCAGACTATGTTGCATTAAGTCATGTAGTGCTTGTGACATGTGTACGTCAAAATCACCATCCGTATACAAGTAACAATCACACGAAACGTACACGAATTTAATCACATTGACTGACACTGACTGATAAACAGATAAAATAAAGTAGCGTAGTGAAGAATTTTATTATTTTCGTATCAAGCATTTGAGGGCGTGTTTCTGAATATCAAAGTATAACTTAAATCATGAACTAAACCAGGTCTAATTGTTTTACACGTATTGCAGAAATTTAATAAAATGTATTTACCTTTTTTTAAAAATGACTATTTTTCCAGTTACCGGTATGCAGTTTCAAGTCAAGGAAAATATTATTACAACAAGGTACAAGGTTTTAAATCAGGAAACACTAAAATGGTGAATAAGTATCAAAGGGAATATATATATATACGACCACGGAGTTGAATGTTCAATCAACGTTAGTTCAACGTTGGGTCAACAGCTTAACCCTTAAAGCGCCAAATAAATACAGTTGTGTCTCGCTACCGCGACCAACAACTTCACGTGAGTTAAAATTACTCATATTTGTTTAATTTGAGGCCAAACATTTGCAAAGTGATTTTTTTATCGACTAATAAAAATATTAAAAATCACTAGAGTCGCATTTCGCAGCTTAACCCTCACAACGCTGAATTATTTTTGTCTAACCCGCCGTGGCGACGGCCCCAAGTACTGAAAGGGTTAAACCATGAATATTAAAATGTTTTCCATTTGCAACCATTATAAATAAAGATTCTGATGTATAAAGACGGTCCCGGCGCTGAAAGAGTTAATAGTTAAAGGCCCATACCCAGGCAAATGACAGGTTTTCGTTTTAGATCTGTTGTATCTTTTTGAGTGTTTGAATGAGTGAAGGCAACATTCCGATAGATTACAACTTTTAGAAACATCCGTTGGCAACGTAATCAGGTTTCGAAAAAGACGAATTATGACAAAATGTCGGTCATTACATTTTCGGCTTTTAGATCCACCTATTTTTTAATGCCGTCGCCATGTTTGACAGGAAAGTGTTATCGAGTCAACGATTTGATTAAGTATGTAAGGTCTCAGATGTATCACATCGTTAAAGACGTTGCTATTTTAATTACAATGTCATCAAAACCACAGCTTTACGGTGCTTTCCCAAGGGTCTAACATTTCTGAACATGAAGGGTCAACACCTCTAAACTCGGCCAATTGACATGTTCTACATCTTTGCGGGACATCGTGAACATCGCCAAAATACACAGGTATTATCCATGGGATGTTCGTGTCTGGTGTAGTGACAAAAAGGAAGGGATTTTCCTCACTGTTGATCCTTTCAAAGAAAAAATCAACATCGGACCCTTCATCTAGACCTTCAGCGGCTTGGTCAACCCCATTTTAAATATTGGAATGGTTGTTATTAATTGTATGAACATTCCAAAATACACACTTATCAGGTACATATCTCTTTCAAATGGAGGGTGGGGAAAGATAATATAGATTTACGATAATATAAGCCTATATATAACACAATTTTAAACTTTGAAACTTTTTAACCTGGGTATGGGCCTTTAAGTTTAAGGCACTTGGGTATGGGTCTTTAAACGCTGAACCGGCATTCACTATAGGTGGAAGCGGCGAGTTCTATTGTTGTTTTCCAGTGGTCTAGATTCTGCAGATTTCTGCAGACGTGAGAGAAAATCAAAAAGATAATCCGTAACAGATCCAGTTTTATGAACAAACATCTCTGGATGGATGTTGTTGTTATCTTGGAGTAATTAGCGGTGTATTACGGTGGTTAATCGGTTGCCTGTTTATCCACGGTGTCTGTAGCTGGTTAAATGAGCGATAATACCAGTCTGAGAGAAGAATTACGTGTGGACCGCTAAGTACCAGGTTGCGGTCAGACTTCCTTGTTTCACACGCACCCTTAATAGAAGTACCCCACCCTGGAAACTGAGCAAAATAAGCAGCTATCCAGCAAACACGAGGCGTTGACCCAATGTTGATTTAATGTTGGCCCGCCGTCTTCGACGTCGGCCCAACATTAAAGCAACACTGTGTCAACGCCTCGTGTTTGTTGGGAGAGCACAGATATATTACATAACACTGTAGAGTAGTCTATCAGTAAGAGATATATACATCTCCTGATTTCAAATTTCAGGAATCCCAAGTAATTTCATATATTTTTTTATACGTAGTTTTACTACACTTTCACTATATACGTGTACTTAATCGCACTTTTAACGACAACCTATCATTATACACAATTAGCTGTTAGCTGGCATACAAATAATACAATAAACTTTTATGGTTATCTGATAAAAAAAACTTTTGCGAATTTTATAATACAATCTGAGAAAAATATTTAATTTCTACGGGAATGTATGTACTATTTAATTACCATGTGTACTAATATTCAATTTACTAGTATATGTTCATATGTCACACGACATGTGCATGATATCGGAAATGCATAAATTTCTGATGATATATCATAGTTCTGATAAATATAAATTAGATTATTTTATTGAACATAATATTTCTGTCATCATCAATAAGGTGATGTCAAGGCTTACCAGTCTGTGACATTCATTATTTAAGTAGAACATGAAGTAATCCTAAATTCTGGGAGGGGGGGGACGATTTCAAGAATATTTTTTTACAACAGTTACTGCTTCTGGCGCCGCTAACATTTGAATGAATAGTTTTCCTTAAATCTCTTCTGTTTAGCTAATCTAAAATATGTATGTATTGTTAGTGAAACGCATACAAGACAGTATTCGTGGTTTATCTTGCTTTTGCTTGCCCCAATGTCGGAAGCCGCGGTGGATGGATTGGCGAGGATCATTAGCGCAATATCAGGTATTGTCATCAAATCAAATGCATATGAAATAGTATAGTATGCCATGATTATAAGGTAGTAAATCAAGGCAAAAAATTGGAGCAAAAATAATAGAAAAATGAACAGAAGTTTAACTGACTGGAGGAAGCACTCGAAAGAGTCGTTACTTATCGATCATTAAACATGTCCCCTATATACTGCACTAAGACAAGTCCAACACGAAGCTCTAGTTTCCCGCACAGGAAGTGCATTCAGGCTCCTTTACCCTCTTGGCACAGCCTTCCGGTCTGCGGTTGGTTAATACCCTAAATCCATCAAGTTTAACCCACAGAATACTCGTAAATTCACAGAACATCATCCCAAGGGATATTTTCCGCATGTAACACTTTAGATGCGACTAACCACAACGTCACTTGTTTACACCTTGTATCGTCGCAATAAAACTCCACTTTCTGGGGGTCAGAGAACGAATGTAATGTGCGTAATTATATTACAAGACAATTTAACTTCATTTCGAAAGAGTCAACTGGTGACAAAATAGTCCACTGGGTTAAATCACTCCACTGGTATCACTCGTGTCCACTCGGGTCCAGGTCGTTATTTCGACAGGTCGTTATTCCGACAGGTCGATATTCCGACAGGTCGTTATTCCGACAGGTCGTTATTCCGACAGGTCGTTATTCCGACAGGTCGATAATCCGACAGGTCGTTATTCCGACAGTTCGATATTCCGACAGGTCGTTATTCCGACAGGGCGATATTCCGACATAAAAATAATAGCGAAAGAGAGGATTAACAGTTACTGTCGTGATGAATAGCGATGAAGATGAGAGAGCCCATGATACAGGGCTATCTATCTAAATAATGTTGTTTAACTCTTTTAATGTTAAAGTGCTGCATCACTCTTTGCCATTTATTATTCGTTTGAAACTGGAATTTGGGACGCAAATATCAGCTTCAAACGAATATACTATAAAGAGGTCCCCATTACCTCAAGGACCTGTCGCAATAACGACCTGACGGAACAACGACCTGTCCGAATAACAAACTGACCCCGTCCAGTCATATCAAACAGTTCATCAATCGGAAAATGTAAATTTCGAACATCAATGGACTCGAATTAACGCTCATACTATATACAAGAGGGTATCATTTTAGATATTTGATGACAGACCTTTATAATCCAATATGATATTATCATCATAGGGGGCTACTTAATCACGTACATGTAATACATCGTCATTCCTCACACGAGCGCGATCAAGCGAGATTCAAGGGCGGATTGAAAAAGGCCGGACTATATTGTTTATTGAACACGTATACACCCGACCCTCATGACTGAAGGCCCCAAGGCGTCTCTACCCAGCTAATCCGACAAGGTTTCCACAAAAAAACGTATTTTTATTGTGGAAAACCACGTTAACCTCTCATAGAAAACGTGTGACTTACGTGTGGCATTTCATAGGGTGCGAACAATTTCTGTATGCACGGTATTTCCCGCTCATAGTTGTTTACTAACTACATGTTTATCAGATTCTTCCCGATCTCACGACAAATGTTCTGAATGAGACAGCAGCGAAGTTACCGCATCGACACCTCATCTACCCACATCAAACAGCCATCAGGGGTCACCGCGCGGGTGGGGTGTGACCCAGGGGTCAATCTAAATCACCCTGCTGTCAAACACCCAGTAAATAAGGCTGATTTGTGACCTATTCTTGAAGTCACAGGGTTCCACAATACAATACCAGTACAGGAGACACGAGAAAATATTACAATCTTCTTTAATATATATTTACGACATAATTTAATAAACCTTGGTATACTTTTATTCAACAAGTCTTTGCTTGATAACATATTATGGAAGAAGGCACAGTCGTGCAAATTATTTTATTGAAAAGTTTATTGATTTTTGAGTTTTCAATGAAATATTTGAGCTATAGATAGTTATCTCCCAATATAAATTACTGTTTATTGGTCTAGAAAATCAGATATCAGAATAGATGGAGGTTAGGTGTAATTAGACAGCGGGTTGTTAATCATGTTCTACTGGCTTTGTGGAGCCTGTAATCAGTGGTAATATAGATGTCAACGTGAAGTAATAAAACCACAACCACACGCATCTCACCACCTCACACACAGCTCCAAGCAAACACGATATCCACCCAATATTGAATCAATGTTGGTCCACCGTCTACGACGCTGAACCAACATTGAACCAGCATTGGATCGGTGTCTCGTGTTTGCTGGGAGGGCAACTACATGTGACTGAGCAAAGAATAAACAATGCAATCAAAGCATTATTGTGGAATGTAGAGATCTCTAAGTAACAAAGTAATCCAACAAACATGGCATTGACCCAATGTTGTTTCGATGTTGGCCCAACATCAAAGCAACATTGGGTCATTGTGTTTGCTGGGAAAGTCGTCTACCCATACACAAATGACAGAGATAGCATGCTCGTCCTCAGACCGCCAGGGTTCGAATTTCGAATCCTGTGTCTGCCATGGAGGGCAGTGTCATCTCATTCATCTCACCATCCTCAGGACGGTCTCATGGCCCAGTTTAGCTTATATGTGCAAAAAGGGGGCCCAAAACCCCATTAATTTTCATTTTCATTACACAAAATGACAATGGCAGTCTGTCACATAACGCCACGGAATCAGTTAACCACTGCCCGCCATTCAACTGCGATTTAAATGGGCCCATATAGTATAGTCTCAATGCGATTGACCCAATCGGTGGATATGGTCATCTTGACCCATCTCATACCTACAATCTGGTTCAGCCACTTTGGTAATATCGGCCCTGGGTGCAAAATTGATGTAAATATATAATTTAAATCTACCGGGTACAATGTATACTTTTGCTTATTTTTTAATAATCCTTGGCCCGAAACACGTTTCATGAAAATCCGTGGGATTCTGGATCCGGATCATCCCCACAATCTAATAGCGTGTTCCTTGGCCCGAGACCCACAGGTCTCAGGTAAAAAGTCCATACAAATCCGTTCATCACTTTCTAAGTAAGTAGACGGACGGATAGACAGACCAACAAACAAACCAACACGACCGAAAACATAACTTCCCTGATGAAGGTACATGTAATTAAGGCTGAACATCTGCAAAATTGGCTTAAAAATAAGGTCACACTAGGAGTTCACGTGTAAAGGAATTTATCTTTAGACAATATCACCTTGTTGTTCACCTGATGTTCCTGACCATATATAATTAAATACAGGCGGGGTGTTAATTAATTAATTATTACAATAATTAAAAGTCATTGTATGGCAATTGGTGGAAGGATGCCTAATTGAATTTGCATAAATTCAAGATGGCCGCCATTTTTAGGGGCCTACATATGAATTTGCAACAAATAAAGCTAGAAACAAGTGTTATACCTCTTTTTCGTTTAATTTCACCTGGGAAATCAATTTTTGATCCAAAGTCATTCTTAAGGTCAAAAGTTCAATATCAAGGGCAAAATACGAAAATGTGATTTTTAACAAATACAAATAGCAACAACTGTGATATTTTTTACCTCACGTTAATGTGTTTTTTACAGAATAATCAATTTCTAGTCATATTGAGGATATTCAAGGTCATTTTTAAGGTCAAGGTCAAGACCGCGAAAATATGAAATTTAACGAATAAGAAAAAAAACACGTGTAATACCTCTTCTAAATGTGATTTTGACTGGAAAATTCCTCCTTCGCATACAGCAGATTCGGATTCAGCAGGTCCGAACTGTGTAAAAACTGTTGTATACTAAGGCCACTATGTTTTTTTTCTGTGTTTTAGATGAGCGCGCGCATTAGATTTAGGCAGCGCATTACCAAAAAAACAGGGGTTTTTTTCTGCCCAGCGCGCGCATAAAGGGCTCCACAGACAGAGCGCGTGCGTCACGCGAGCGTTTATTTCGCGCGATATGTCACGTGATTTAGACGCGTTTTTTAAAAGACACAAAACGCGTTACGGACGCGTTTTTGGACGCGATAAAAAGCCAAAAAGGACTTGAAACACATTAGGGCCACACTCATGTCTGCATACATATGCGTGTACGTTGATCATATTTTACATAAAAAATAAATACAAATAAAATAATGTTTCAGACATATTATTATCTAACCTTCAGAGAGTTAATGAATAATGCACGTGGGCCGCCTTTTCTAGACTCCAAGAGGGTTAATAGATAAAGCATATATTTCTCTAGTTACAATAAGCTAGCTAGGCCTAATATAATATATATAATATATGATCGTTTACCTCCCAGAGGGTTAATGAATACTATTTGTGATACTCTAGTCCAGCCGAAAGATGGTTAATAGACTACATGAAACATATGATAGGCCTACTCTAGATCTAGCCATGAGAAGGTTAATGCATGAGACATATGACAGTATAGATCTCAATAAATTAATAAGGCTTAATAAATGAGACCTATGATATTCTAGGCCCCAGAGGATGCATACATGATCATGAAATTCTGATTTCCAGAAGGTTGATATATGAGACATATGATCGTCCAGCCCCCAGGGGGTTAGTGCATGATACATGTGGTACTCGCGTCTCATAGAGGGTTAATAAATGAAGAATGTGGTGCTCTAGGCACCACCAGGGGCCGTATTCTCGAACATTAAAAACTTACTAATTTTAATATTCGTAACTTACGAAGTTTTCTCACGAAATTTATTCTGGCCGAAATTTCGTATCTTTGTATTCTCGAAAAAGTTACTAGAATTCGTAGCTAAAAAAATTCGTAACCTTTTCGAGAATACAAAGATACGAAATTTCGGCCAGACTAAATTTCGTGAGAAAACTTCGTAATTTACGAATATGAAAATTAGTAACTTTTTAGTGTTCGAGAATACGGCACCAGATGGTTAATAAGGGCACATAATATACTCTAGCCATCAGAAGGTTGATATGTCAAATATATGATAGGCGTCAGATTGACGTATAAAGTCGATCCTCGCACTGAAAGGGTTAAAATGTAAGCCACCCCCGTAACTTTTCGCGATTCAGTGGTGTTGTCCACGCAGACCAATTTTAAAGCATATCACATAATTTTTCATAAGCCCTTGAATGCCTGTATTTTTTGTGTCATTTATTCAGATTACTTTGAAAATCGGAGAAACGATAAAATCAGAGAAACGATAAAATACACGTTTTTTACCAGAAAACCTCACATACACACCTCGATCCATCCTACCATCCTCAAACTGTATACATGATTGGCTTGTCCTGACTGTAATAGGGAGGTCAGACTATTTTTTACAGTTGAAAAAAATTGAATTTTGGAGAAATTTAGAAAAGAATAGCATTTTTACGAATTGTAGGGACCGTCACGGTATTGGGAAATACCTTATTGCCCACGTCATACTCACGGGATTTCCACGCGATTCCCACGCGACACGCGATAAAATCACTCTTGATTTGATTTTGTCGCGTGACGCGTGAGTATCGCGCGAGAGACGCGCGACTTACGCTTGACGCACGCGTCCTGTGTGTTATGACACTCTGATTTACTATAAAATTGATTTTTTTCAATCACGTGAAAATATCGCTCGCGTGACGCGAGCGATATTTTCACGCGATTGAAAAAAATCAATTTTATAGTTCATTTCGAGAGATAAAAAATATTTTTCCGGCTATGTTTTTTTTGCTTGTTTCTTTCGTCGCCCTCATTTTTTTAAAAAGGTCAATAGGTTTTTTTTCATTTTGTCGCCCTCATTAACTTTTCCAGAAATATGACCAATGTTTTTAACTTTTCCAAGAATATGTTCAATGTTTTTTTCATAAATGTTTTTTTTCCGCCCTCTCTCATTAGATTTTGGATTTTTTTCTGATTTAAAACAGAGATATTAAACAAAGTGGCCTAATCTACTAAAATGCCTTAACAACCCTTAAACAGAGCTCTTTTTCAAATATGGAACCAGACTACCATGCCAACGTTTTCTTCAATGTTTTACTTTGTACAACAACAAATAACTATGGTAAATAACATTCTGAATATTTAAATACAATTCTTTCAAAAAAATGCAATTTAAAAAAATAGATGCCATAATTAAATATCAAATATGCCTACATTGAAATTTTAAAAGCAACATTTCAGGAGAACGAGTCAAAACGTTATCACGACTTGAAACTTCAAAATCACCTTCTTGAAGCTAAATCACGTAGGCCTATGTGTCACTTATATGAGGGACACTACATACAAGGGGGTTAAATCATGGTCGCCTTTTGCTAGTAAACACGAGACATTGAACCAATGTTGGCTCGATGCTGGTCCACCGTCTAAGACGCTGGCCCAACATTAAACCAACAATAGTTCAACGTCTCGCGTTTGCTAAGATTTATATGGAAGGTGTAGTCCACTATAGTGAGCCTAGATCCTGGCATAGAACGGTAACAGACACGCCACCACACCGTATTACTCCCCGTAACTAAGCAGTTGGTCACGATGACAACCACCATGACGTCTAGTCACGTGACAGATGTGATCACGTGGGCTGTGAAGGCGGTTATTCAGGACAGCACGTGCATAAGGTCACGCTGAGGTTATTGGACGTGAACTAGCACGTCGACAAGATGAAAATAGCATCCGTCAAAGCGATGAGAAATTCAAATGGTGCCCCCAAATATATAAGCAGGCTTGTTGACACCAACTTGGATGACACTATACCCCCAGCAAACACAAAACATTTATATAAATGTATACAACGTCTTCGACGTTGGTCCAACTCTGCATAAGTGGTATCAAAATGTTTTGTGTTTGCTGGGACAGGCCCTACATGAAAATATATTGACGTCAAATAATTCCTTCGTCAACTAAATAGAATGTCATCATAATGACGGGTGTTGTATAGTTTTGATTGACATTTTGTAGCAAGTGATGTTGCACCTGGGGTCCCCCAACAAACTACAAAATATATCAAATTCCCCATCAAGCTGGGATATAGATAGACAGAAATATATACATTTTATTGCCGTCAGGAACTGTAAATGTCAGTTAAATATGAGTATACTACTGCTAGAATACAATAGTATTATGGCGATATGCAAGTACAAGATTAGTAGTAATCGCTGACACGTCGACGTGAAACTGTCAGTAATGTAAAAAGTTAAAATACCAGTTAAAATTTTAATGTCATATTAAAATTGATCATAATATTGCTAGTTTTTCGCCCAAAAAAAAACACGAGATAAAATAATCACGCATTGTTACAGTGGCAAAATACTCTCGAAGTGTAGAAACTGTTGCGCTCATGATATAGATATTATTTAATATTTAGCAACCATAATTTATATATGGGTACATTTTGAAAAAGTTGTTCATTTATATCAAATTACAGCTTAAAATAATCAGATGAAACTGGCTTTTGGCTTTTGATTAAGGAAAGTAACATTTCTTCTATCCATACCATACAAATATAAACCTTCTTTAAATGTTTTATTCATGTGTAATTTCCACTGACGGAAATAAAGTGTTGGATGAACTTCGTATTTTAATTATCTCTTTAAAATATCTAGCGAAACGGAACGGATACAAATATTATCTCAGAATAATTCTCTAATTTAGAACAGTACAAATTAAACTGGCTATAAAATCCTTTGTAAGTGAAGAGTACCCAAAAGCGGAAATTAATTATAATTATAATTAATTATAATTATAATTCTAGAAATTTGAAAAAAAAATGGCTTAAAATCATTCCGCTCAGATAGAATCAGTAATTTCTACTCCAATGAGTCTGTCGCGCTATCCGGATACATCAAAATGCTGTTTTGAAAGCCTTAAGGTAGCACAAAGGTTAATTTCTACCAGGAACAATGTCAGAGATCTATAAATGAAATGAAATGAATCGGGCTTTAGGCCACCTTTGTGCACATATAGGCTAAACTGGGCCAGGAGAACCTCCTGAGGATGGTGAGATGATTGAGATGACACTGTCCTCCAGACACAGGATTCGAAATTCGAGCCCTGGCGGTCTGAGGCCGAGCACGCTACCTCTCGGTCACGGAGGCTCCCCACAATACTAACTTTCACACGTGGATGGGGAAGAAACAATTTTGTTTCTTTCAAACCGCCGAGACCGGGAACCGAACCCCGGACTCTGGCGTGAAAGGCAGCGGTGCTAACCACTACCCTAGGGCCCCCGCCCAGAGAGATCTATAGACTGCACAAATAATGGTGCTAATATATACAGTTGTTGTTAGTATTGTATCAAAGACATTTAGCCAGCTTCGGATTAATGTTGTTAGAACGTCTCAGCCATTGGGCCGACGTTATATTAGAGTTAGGGGGATATCTAGGGCTTGGTGTGTCTCCCCACCTAGTGATGGACACGTGTCTATGGACCAGGTACGGACTGCCACTACCACACCAGGGATAGTTCATTCACCTTTCTATCATCAAAATAATTGTAACCCTTAACCCTTACAACACTGAAATATTCTTGTATAAGCCATGGAGACCAAAGGGTTTTTTTCATTTTGAAGTCATTATACATGTCGTCGCCTCAGAGCTAAAGGATCCTATCTGACACTCGTTAGAGTGGCAGATAGGATCCTTTAGCTCTGCGGCGACGATGTCTTAGTTAGGTCTTTCTGATTCATTAGAATACTTATGAGGGAATAATTTGTTCCAGAAAAATAATGTGCAGCAGTTTTGCAGCCGTGCATGTGCCGGGCTACTATTCTCCATATTTTTGACAGACAAATTATTCCTTGCCTATGTTATGAGTCTACGGCCATTATAAAAATTGTAATTCCTTCAGAACAGGGACCGTCTGTAGACCTTATACTCTGACGTTTACATACATGTACGTTAGAATCTGACGTATAAAGACGGTCCTCGCGCTCAAAGGGTTAATATAAGATAAGATAAGATAAATTTTATTTTCAATCGGCATGGTACAGTTAACCATAAAACATTAGCCAGAGGCTATTCAACCGATCTGTGGTACGAAAATTCAACAAAGAGTAACATCAACAATATCACATAGTATGCATCACATAGGCCTATTCAAAACATTATATTCGTTTTTTGTAGTCCTGTATTACAAATATCACATTCTCTATATCATTATAAAACTAATATTATATTACAGTCAAATTATCAAATACTATTTTATTGTAAATACTTATATATATTATAGCAAGCTAGCTTTATCACAGAGTTAAGATTATGAATCAAAATATCACGGTTATATTATGTAAAAAGTAAATTAATGACGTCCTGCATCAATGTATAATTATGATTAAAAGCAAAGATGGATTAAATAATTATCCTAGAATATTTTAGGATCCTTGACATAGCTTAAAATAGCATGATAAAAAAAATACTAATACTAATATTATATTATAGTCAAATTATCAATTACTATATTATTAAATATATTCTTATATAAATTATATATATAAATTATAGCACAATGGTTTTATCACAGAGCTAAGATTATGAATAAAAATATCACAGTTACATTATATATAAATTAAATTAATGACGTCCTGCATCTATGTATAATATAATTAAAAGCAAAGATAGATTAAATAATTATCCTAGAATATTTTAAGATCCTGGACATAGTTTAAAATAGCATGATAAAAAATAAATAATAATAAAAGAGCTATGTTATTTGATGTCACTAGCAATTTTCACATTTGTGCTGGCTTCTGTGTATACCTGACCACTTGTTTATTCGCGACTTGGAAGTTTTGCAGAGAGGTAGCATTGCGTGTGCATTCAGGTGGAGTGCAGGTGAAATTTTGAATTTTGTATTGGTGTTATTATTTCTCTCAAATATCTAGGGGCCAGATTGTTTTTAATTTTGTATGTCTGAATCGCAATGTTTCTTTCTCTCCTCAATTTCAAGCTTGGCATTTTGGATTTGCAAAGAAGAGAATCATTATATGAAGTATAGTCACCGTAAACAAAACGCAGCCCTCTCTCCTGAATTTTTTCCATCTTTTTAGTGTTCCCCACTCCACAAAAATGCCACAGACTGCTACAGAACTGGAAATTGCACAATATGAAACAGCGAAATATTGCCATTCTATGGTTGACACTGATATATGGTGAGAGTCTTTTTAAGACATTTAAATGTTTGCCAGCTTTTTTTACAAATCTGTTGTATATGTGTGTCGTAATTTAGATTTTTATCCAAATTGACCCCAAGGAGCTTAACATATTCTTCTGCAACTAGTGTGATGTCATCAATTTCGAACTTAAATTCCATGTCTGCGGATGCCAGAAAAATTGCATGAAATTTGTGGGGATTTGCCAGCATTTCATTTAAAGTAAACCAATTAATGGCAGGCTTGGATTCAACCTGGAGAGTTTGTACAACGAGATGTTGTGAGGATTCTATGGCACTAATGGTATTGTCATCGGCGTAGTTTACAAGCAGTGTTTTTTTTATCAATTTGGACATGTCATTAAGGAAAATGTTGAATAAAATAGGCCCCAGGATAGAACCCTGGGGTACGCCTTCCAGGATATCAGCCCATTCTCTTGAGGAATTTCCAATTGCTACTCTAAGGGCTTATCGCGTCTATCAGTTGTCTATACAGTTTCCTGCCTTTTTATTGAAGAACTTTTTATAACTTTTTATATTTAACAATTGGGTGAAAAATTAAATTCTTTAACTTAGCGCTTAAGGGGTTGACAGAGCGTAATTCATGCCTCGGAGATATATGTATGGAAATTTACACTCGAACATAGGACAGAGGGACGAATCCAGATAAAAAATGACAGGGTCACAAAATTCACATTGACGGGTTCGTGCAGCAAAATCTCCATGCGAAAAAAGTTTTATATTGTGAATGAATTCTTTAAAAGCTATTTAAATGAAGTTTGATTGACCAGGTCGTGTGACCTGGGTGACATGGCTTAAATCCGCCCATGCGAAATATTTTTTTAAGATATATTTATTATTATCACGTCTGGATGTTCTGTTCAAAAAAACGTATGGAACGTTCTCAGCCTAAACTCCCCACAAAAACGTATTACTCGAACCCAAGTTGTTTTGCTTTTTTAAACCGTGATGTAATATTTCAAATAGACCCTCATAAGAAACCAATAGACGCAGCATTATTGCGAACTTGGTCAAAGAAGGGTTACTTAAACAAGAGCACAATCGACAATAGCCCGCCGCCATTATTGAACTAGTACGAGAGCTGGTTACTAGCAACATGAAGAACGAATTTGAGGAGGATACATGAGAAACTTGTGAACTTATCGGGCCCACAAGGTAAAATTAACAGTTCGTAAAATGTGATAAATCGCGAAAAGTCATTTTGCTTTATTTTCAGCCATTATTGAACTTTTTCCGAGAACTTCTTATTAGCAATATGCAGAACAAATTTGAGCAGGATACATGAAAAACTTTTGAAATATCGCGCCCACAAGGTAAAATTAACGAATTAGCGAAAATGAGAGAAATCACATAAATAGGTGACAACAATGGAGTTCAAGGCTATTGAGTTTCACAGAATTAGCAACATGCCTGAAAAAATTTGAGCAACATACATGAAAAACTTGGGAAGTTATCGTGTCCATAAGGTAATGTTAACGCCGATGTCGACGCAAACGCAGACAACGACAACGCCGAACTTCAATTGCAAATGCCCACATATTTGAATTAAAAATGGAAAGGCGGGCTAAAAGGGAACTATCGGAAGTCGTTCAAGTTGTACGAGCCCAGTGACCGTGAGAGATCATTCCACCATTAACCATGTTAACTGATCTGTATCGAAAGTGATAGTACATTGTATGGTTTGAAAACGATCGATTGGCCGCGACTCAATACCTATTCAATGGTGAGAACACTACGGGATCAATATCCTGGACTATCTAGATTCTCACTTTTTCTCTCACTTTTTAATCATATCGCTTTTCAACAAACTTGCAAAAATAATTACGACTAACAAAATACAATCAATACAGTCACAATCACGTGATTTATTTTATATTAGTTTTAAATAGTTTTTCTTTATTTATAGATGTATACATCGTTGCCACTTCTAGATTAATAATTGAGGCCAAAGACAAATATATAAATATATCAAACACGTTTATATATATAGTCTAGACAGTCAGTCAGAGACTGCAAGCCTCCGCCGCGTGATCCGGATGTGGATCGTAATCCGGATCATCTCCAAAATGTAATGGATTGTTCCTAGGCCCGATTCACAAATCTCTAAAGAAAATTCTGGATCCGAATCGTAATCCGGATCATCCCTATTATTAGATTGTTTCTTGGTCCGAAATACACCTTTGGTAAAGCTTCATGCAAATTCGTTAATTACTTTGCAAGTAATCCTGCTAACAAAAAACAAACAAACAAACACGACCGAAAACATAACCTCCTTCGTCCAACTTAACCATTAAATTTACAATATATCGATGTAGGTGTGTCCATCTTTCTACAATATTACATAATTATGAGCACAATATACTTGATGATACAAAAGAGATATTACATACATCGCACCAAAGTTAATTTAAATGTTGAGTAAAAGTAAACCTTGCAAAGAGTACAGAAGTTAACATTCATGGGATAATCTCATCCATAAAAATTGTGTAGCGTAGTGTTGCGTATAGCTGTGCACATGCCGATGTAATAATTGACATGCCCATGCCAAGAACTGCATACCTGGTGCAATGGTTAAAGCTGCCTGCTTGAAAAGTTTGCGGGTTCGCCCCCGGCCCCGCTCTGGCATTCAGGTTTCAAATAAACAAATATTTCTTCCCCTCTCACTCGTACAGATTCAGTATGTTGGGGGGGGGGGGGCCTCCGTGACCGTCAAGTAGCGTACTCGGCCTCAGACCACCAGGGCTCGAATTCCAAATCCCGTGTCTGGAGGGCAGTGTCATCTCATTTATCTCACCATCCCCAGGAGGTTTTCCTGGCCCAGTTTAGCCTATATGTGCACGAATGTGGCCTGAAACCCCATTCATTCATTCATTCATTCATTCATTCATTCATTCATTCATTCATTCATTCATAAATTGAAACACCTCGTTCTACATATTATTTCAATAGCATTTTGCCCTAAATTGTGTAGCAAACTGCTCCGCTACACCAGATAAAGTATCCCTAGAATTAAATACTGACTAAAACTAACAAGATACAAAAGTCAACATGAAATACTGAGTAAAAAAAATTAAAAAACACACAGAAGCTGTTTTCAAGGTCTTTTAATTCTGGCCAATGTTATGGTATTAAAATGAACCACTCACATAGATCTGTGTTATTGGACTGATACTTTGGACCAAAAAAGGTCATAAGCAGACTCCCCTTATGATGTAGTTTGAATAAAAATATACTTTACGAGTGTTGTATCCCTTGCTGGGATAGAAAGTTGAACACGTAACATATCATATAAAACAATAATATGTTATAGCTTTCATATTGTAAATCAGCATATAAATTTAAGCCTCGAACCAGCACGTAGAAGGTTCACTCCCTCCCCTTCCGAGCATATATCACCCCCGCACTACCAGATCAATAAGATGAGTAAAGCCGCTAAATAAATGACACTTTAGATTTTATACACATGCTGCCTCCACGCGGAAGTCTTCACGTGCGGCCATTCTGAGAAACATCAATGGGCGGTTTGTTTAGCGTCTAGTCACCAGTGGCGGTGAGATCACAACACCTTTAAGATGTCATTTGTTTACTCACATTGTCATAGATCGAAGTCCACATTTCCTG
Source organism: Flabesymbios commensalis (assembly GCA_964017125.1). Taxonomy (NCBI): domain Eukaryota; kingdom Metazoa; phylum Annelida; class Polychaeta; order Terebellida; family Flabelligeridae; genus Flabesymbios; species Flabesymbios commensalis. The sequence continues at coordinate 46,294,612 of OZ024911.1, forward strand.
GAGATCTTTGGAGTGGTTCTTCCCACCAGAGAGAGTATATCAATTGCCCAACCTCAACAAACACGAGACGCTGAACTAATGTTGATTTAATGTTGGGGCAGAGTCGCATAAGATGGTCCAACATTAAATCAGAATTGGATCAACGTCTCGTGTTTGCTGAGGTTGGGCCAAGTGATATACTCTCAGGTTGTTAGAAGTATTAACCACTTCCCAGCAAACACGAGACGTTGGCCCAATGCTTCGCTACTGCTGGACCATCGTCTACGACGCTGGGCCAACATTAGCCCAGCCTCGGGTAAACGTCTCGTGTTTGCTGGGAAGTTACGTTCACTTATGCACGTTTACGAATACGGCGAAAATCCCTCTTAGTTAAGTTATTCTGGTGTGGATGTTCACGAGCACGAAAACGAAATCCACCAAAACCATAAGAAAAGTCGTGCATATGTGAGGGTGGCTTTAGTCAATTCCACTTCCTCTACACCTTTACACAATATCGTCGCGTCGGAGCTAAAGGATCCTATCTGACACTCGTTAGAGTGGCAGATAGGATCCTTTAGCTCCGAGGCGACGATATGGCATCCCAGAAAAATAACAGTATAAATATGTGTACATGTATACATTTAATATAATGTAGCACTACACATAAAATAGAAATTATGTCTACATCATGAGTTACTTAATTACCCCATTTTTAATGATGGCCCAGTCACAATGAGCCCGTTCGCCCTACGTTCTGCAGAACTGGAGCAGAACGAGGAGAAACGTAAGAATGGAATGGACGTAGTACACACTGAATACAATCGTATAAGGACGGGCAAGGAAGGGATGGTGGTCTAGAACAGCGAACATGTTTACAATCCGATCCCGTCCTAGTCCTACCCATTCAGAATAAAACTGGTTAAGGACTGAGTAAGGTCGTACTTCGAGCGAGATTGCCCTACTAGAGACGGAATTGCCGTACTGTGAATGTGGAAAACGGAGCTGAGCGTCGTGCGAAACCGGAAAAATAGGACAATGACCCAACACCGATGCTGTTACGTTTTACCCCGTCCAACCCGTCATCACACAGACTTTACTACTTTCCATTACGTCTTCAATGCGCTCTTAGCAGTGGTAACCAGTTTATAACATTTGTGATACGTTCCTACTCAATTCTAAAAAGTTTTTACTCAGTTCATATTCAGATCTACTCGTCTCTGCTACATTGTCAGTACGTCCAATCCGTGTGGAGCCAGATCTACTCGTTTCTAAGTAAGTAAGTATTACATTTCAACTACTTCTACCCGTTTTCAGTCGGATCACCAACGTTTTTGGTATAAATATATAGAGCATATAATTGATGATGCTCTCATTTGAAAATCTAATTTCTGGCTTACAAATATGTATGTTACATTTTAGCATGGAGCAAATGCAAGTGTTGTCAACACTAAATATAATGAATATTAGTTCCCTATAAATGATGGTGGAAGCAGAGCAACAATATAAAGAAATCAAAGAACAACGTGAATAATAAAAACAAGAAGAGCTGAGGAGAATGAGGAGAATTAGGACATGCTGGGTGAGGGACTGGCTAAAGACTGCGCTTCTTGGCTTCTCTACATTGTCCCTTCTGCTTCTTGGATCTCCCCATTTTTGGCATGTTGACTCAATCGAAATGAAAACAGGTTAGGACGTGGTCGTATCTATAGCAGATCGGACCGCAACACACCGAGAAGCCCGTTTTGGTCGTGTTGAAGACTGCCTTATAGAACGCAATGAAAATGGGCACGACTGACCATGAACTGGTTTGAACGGACATGTCGTAGTGAAAACTGTGCAGAAACGGCCTAGAAGGGCCCTAGAACGCGCTGAAACTTACTGGGTACAGGGTTAAACGGGAACAGGATGGAATGAAACTTGTTAAGAAAGGACTGCAAACGACATCAAACGTTACGTCTTCCCGTTCTAAACGTTGTCCGTGCGCTGTACAAACTATCTGCAATCGTAATGCACTTACTTCAAACGGTGTTGTGTCGTAGTAAAAGACAAAATTGCACGTTCCAACCCGTACTCATCGCGTTTCATGAAATTTTCAGAACGGGCCGGAACGTTCTTCGAACTGGTTCAGTGTGACTGGGCCATAACCGGTAATCAATCAATATATTGTATATACATGTAATTATATATATATATAGCCCGGAATTAATCGATAATGTTATAATTTTTTCGAACAAGCAGTCGCGCACTGCGACATATATACATCTCTCTGGACTACTTTTCGGAATTTTATTGTAGTATAGAAAGGTTCTTTATCATCAGAGTAAAATATCGAAATGTATCACCCATCAAAGAAAAAGCTTGGTCAAGAAATGAGTGTTCGTGATATCCACCAGACAATCACAAAGGTCAAGAGGTGTTCTGTTACTGTTTGATGGATAGCAATCAAGCGCATTTTTGTGTTGGACCTGGGAAAAAATCCCAGCAAGCCAAATGCTTCACAAATACAAGTTATGATCAGTATAATATTCCTCAATCCACCTCGCGAGGACTTCACTGTTGATGGTGTGAATGCCCAATACCCTACTAGCAGAACTAGTCACATTGGGCATAAGTCGTGTTTACGATTAATAAATTTCCGATGATAAGACGAAGATTAATTTGCATAGCTATGCTTATAATTAACGCCTAGTAGCGGCCCATACCACTCCTAGAATAAGAAATCTTAACTTGAACACAGCGTACTTTTAGCGTGAAGCCCTGGTCAGACAGCACTTGACGGCTTAATCACGGCCAAAAAGTTATAAAATCTGTTGGACGTGGTCGTACGTGGTAGTTATTGGTGAATTTTGTGCTTGGTCGTGCTTTGTACGTGGTATGGCCGTCGGCGGCTGCTCCACTGCTGAAGCACTGCCTAGGCACGGGGAAGCACTGCCTAAGCACGGGTAAAATGCATTTGTCAGTGATAAGCAGCTAAACACACGCTATTTCCCGTGATACCAAGGCGTAATACACGTCCGATAACCGTGCTTTGACCGTGACAGACCGCTAAGCTTTGGCGTCTTACCACGTCTCACTAAGACTTAATCACTGCCGGAACACGAATTATCACGTGTGTTTCACGTGTGTTGCACGTCCTTACCACGTGTGCTGTCCGTGCTTGTCCGCGCTCTAAAGTTTTGAGCAGTTCAAAACTTTCTTCCGCGTCCGACGCCGTTCCGATCTTTTCCCACGTCCTGCCACGTCTACAACGCGGCTGTAGCTCGTCTTCAACGCAAACAACATCGGCTGTTTCACATGAGACCACTTTTTGACGTTTTTTGGCCGTGATTAAGCCGGCAAGTGCTGTCTGACCAGGGCTTAAAACTAACGTGAGCAGTGGTACAAAAGGGGTATTGTAACCAGGCAAGCGTCGGCCTGCGTGTCTCACTCTCAGGTTCTGTACATGTATAGGCTATATCGCTGGTGAAGAGTTAAAATGTCGCAAGTATTTACTGCTTTATAAGTAAAGGACATTTTGACTCTTCACTGGTCAGCGATATGTAACAGTGAGCGTGAATTAGTATTGATCAATAATTATAATGTAACGTGATTTTATTCTCTACTAACGAAAACTTGACAACACTGAACAGGCAACAATAGCACAACAAACATTATTTACAAACGTAACAAAAAAATAGTTTTTTACCGGAGGTACATTGAATCTACGTTTTTAAACGCAACCTTGCAGCGGGGGCCTGGTTTAGTGGTTAGCACTACACACTGTCACGATTTTTATGTCTGGAGGACAGTATCATCTGATTCATCTCTCAGCATCCTATAAGTTCCCCTTAACCAGTTTATCGCACAAATGTGGGATAAAGCCACATAATTATATTTATTTAATTTTAACGAAACCCTAGCACGTTGTTGAAATGGAGGAGGGGGGTTATAAATAGCTTCGGACATATTATGTCTGTCGCGGTATTGCTTGGCTTAAAATGTACAGCGCAATGTACACATTCCACAGATCTAATGTAATGAGTACTTTTCACTTCCTATAATGCTCAACTTGCAGGAGATACTCCTTTGTAGCTGAAGTCTCGTTGCGCTAACGTTATGAGTCACGATTTTCAAGTGGGTGACAAAATAATGATGTTGGCATATGCATCGTTTTTTTGTAAGGGATGATACAGAAATTTAGATCAAATTTGGAGAATTTGATTAGTCCGCTACCCTCACTTATTCCCCTCTCGAAAGCGTCTGTGATGACGTCAATAGCACCTCCTAAATACAATCAGTGTTGACGTCACGATGTCAAAATATCACAAATAGACGGTTAAACTGATATTCTATGACACGAGATTACAATTTAATAATCTACACAATCGTGCTGTGTTGGAAGTGAGTATATTTTTCACCGATAAGACAAGGACACAGTAATAGGTTATCGTACAAAAAGAACATGAAAATACCTCTGTAAATTGAAATTTTTTCAAACTCTTAGAAAAGGGGTTAAATGAGTTTTTTCCTGTATAGTGGAATAAAGAAAACATAATTTATCAACAAATCAGCAGAAATTATTACATAGTGATTGGTTGCGCGGGTTTTATCATGCGTTTTGTTCAATGGGGAGAGAAGAAAAAAGCTGTAAAATGGAAACAAATCAAGAGTATTTATTATAATATTTATAATGGCAAACATTACTTTACAATATAAATCAAAAACATCGTATAAACTAACAGTATATACATGTACAGTATGTGTGTGGCATTTCACGCTTAAAAGTTCGACTTTTAGAAAAAAATAGAGAACATAGAAATATTCTCCTTTTTAAAGGTGTAGTCAACTGTTAAAATTAGCGGGACAAGGGTCCCCCAGAAGGCAATAGTGCCCGTGGGTAGGCCAAGTCCCTATTCCATAATAATACTAAATATGCGTTTCATACCCAAAGCCTCATTAGGAGAAAGTTCTCAAATCACAGCAAGTTCATATATACTTGAGCGACATCTATGAGTTTATAATTCAAAGCTCTTGGCCCTTACCCCTACTTGGTCGCTTGCTTGCAAACAAACTGACTGTATTACTGCGGGGATGTTGAAACTGCTTGACCCAAGCTTGTATTGACATGCCCAGTAAACACAAAACATTTGTATGACTTTATGCAATGTTGGACCAACGTCGAAGACGTTGGGCCGTTGTATAAATGTTATACTAATGTCTTGTGTTTGCTGGGCAGGAGGACTTTCTCTCAAACATTGTACATTTATTCAATGTTGGCTCAATGTTGGGCCAGCGTCGCAGACTTTGGCCTAGCATTAAAACAGCATTGGATCAATGTCCCGTTTAAGTAGTATCTTGTAATCAGTTCAGTGGCTATATTAATGCCGTCAATCTGTACTCAATAGGCTACTGTTGGCCCACACTTGACCGTCCCAGGCATGCGCGATTTAAAGTTGAATCATTCTTTAAATTCAATGGAATGGCGGTCATGTAAATAACAGTCGCTATTTGGGGACCAAACTCCCTGTCAACAAGGAAGAGGGGCTAGTAACGAGCTCTGCAGACACAAGTGTTATTGACCTAGCTGTCTGTACTTCCGGCGATGACGTCACGGGATTCTGACCCAGTTAACACAACAGGCTGGTGCGGGGGCGTAAGCATTCAAAAAGATTCCAGATACAACATCTGGTCCAGAAATGCCGTCGATCCTATGTATGCCTTGCTTAAACACTGATAAATACACATGCATGTCATCGTGGCTGCATGAATCAATCCAGTAAGACCAAGGCATTAACCCTTAAAGCGCTGAATTTTTTAATGAAAACCTTGGAGGCCAAAGTGTTTTTTTTCGATTTGAGATCAACATAACTGTCTTAGTTAGATCTTTCCGATTCTTTTGAATACCTATGTTATGGGTCTACGGCCATTAGAAATATTTTTTACTTCTACAGTGCGGGGATCGACTTTAGTCGTCAGAATCTGACGTCTACAGACGTCAGATTCTGTCGACTAAAGTCTATCCCCGCGCTGTAAGGGTTAACCCTTAAAACGCTGAAATACTTTTGTATAAACCATGGAGACCAAAGAGTTTTTTCGACTTGAAATCAGCATTAATAATGAGGTAGTATCTTTATCTATATTGGCATTATAAATGTCAGTATGTTTTTGCAAAAATTAAATAACAACTTTTGGACTTCCTTTTTAGAATACAATCTTATACATGATACCATCCCGTCTGAACACTATACAAACGATACAACAGCATCTAGAAGAGTTTAAACTTTATATCTGGGATTTGATCAAATTAAAAAGGTAAAGAAGGATTTTAAAGATTAGAAGTGCAATGCAGATATTAGAAATCAGCGATAGTGCTGAAAAATAAAAACTCGTATATATACTGTCTTATCTACAAATTAGACGACAACTTCGAGTGACAAGTGTTTTAAGATCGAAACTAGACAAATACAAGTTTTATTTAAATAAAAGTTTTATTTACATGCGTATATTTTTAACTGGGCCACAGAGCTACATGTACAAATGTGGTGGACGGGAAATTTTGAACAGTTTGACACCACTGCGTCTCAGACAGGAAGCTGGATATTAAAAAATCACTCGAGGAATTCCGAGAGCTTTGAATCTACAGACGTCAGATTCTGACGTCTAAAGTCGATCTCCGCGCTGTAAGGGTTGAATTCAAGTAGGGCCACCGTCCACGGCGACGTCGACCAAACTTTAACCCTTTCCCCGCCAAATTCTTAAATTGGAATTTCCACCCACTTGAAGTTGTGTCTCGCTGACGCGATCCACAACTTCAAGTGAATGAAAATTATTCAGATTTGACAAAATATGGGTCTACTCTTTTCAAATCTTGCTGGTTGATGTCACATTTTATCTTTAACATATTTAAATGTGGTACTTAATGTGCTAATAAAAAATGAAAACCCGAATATGTGCGGCACCGGCGGTTAAAGGGTTAAAGCGACAATAGATCAACGTATTATGTCTGCTGCAAAAAGGAGAGAAATTGAAAAGAGAGTGGTCAAATCGATCACTGGGGCTTTGTTGCGGTCCTTCAAATCAAATATAGACATTGAAGAGTGTGTTGATCATGTCCACGCAGTTCTTTGTTAATATGAATGGAGAACGATATAATCAGATTCGGTGGTAATTTCAGTCATCAGTTGGTCATGCGCGACTCACGTTAAAGTTTTATCTGGTCACCACAACATATTAGCTGTCATTTGATGGATATTCGTGACACACGATCTCAGATTCTGAAGTCTAAAGTCGAACCTTCTGATTTATGATATAAACTCAACGCCTATAAATATTGTAGACATACTGTAAATGTATGTATATGGAGAGGTAATAAATATTTTCACAGCGACTGATATCATTCTTTTGGTCACAAAGTATTGCGTATCTTCTTCTCAGTGATACTAGTATTATGAATTCAACTAAGGTCACACCAAACACGAGGCATTGAACCAATATCGATTCAACGTTGGCCCATCGTCTATAGATATAAAACTGTACATGTATGTATATATAAAATGGTTGCTAATATTTCGAAAAAATCAACAATGTTTAACACCATTACTATATATTTTATAATATGCTGATTGAGCTGTGAATATAATATCAGGACATTGGAGCCATTATGATAAACCATTCCAAATATTTAAGTACTATAACGATATATGATTATTATACGGACACTGCGTGTCTTTGATGCTGCAGCAGCGGGACAATTCTTTTGAGGTTTGTCGCCTGCGCAGCCGTAATTGTTGATGTTATGAACAAACAGAAATAAAAGAATATGAAAGTGATCTTGCACATGAGCACAAACTAGCTATCACTCCCATCCCGATGTCAAATACACGACGCAGAAAACATCACTTTTGACCACTTTCTTATGAATAGACATATTTGTTTTCACATAAATACAGAGCTCAGCTTTTTATTGGTCTTCACCACATCATCTATTATTAATACTAGTTGCCATTCACCTAGGGCCTACATTTTTTGCCATGAGAAAAATATGCAGCACTTGGAACAAATTTAATTTCTACTATATACACAAGAAATAAACCAAATATGGCAAAAATAAAAAGACTGAACAGTGTAATGAATACAAAAAATATTAAAAAGCAGATGATGATAATATATCTTTAAAATGCCGTATTTATATCTAGATATCATTAACTAAGAAATAGTCTACATAATATCGTTTAATCTTGAGAACACAATCTTATACATGATACCATCCCGTCTGAACACTAGACAAACGTCTACAACAGGATCTAGAAGAGTGCAAAGTTCATATCTGGGACTAGGGAAATATAAGTTTTATTTACATACATATATTTTAACTGGGCCACAGAGCTACATACATGTAGAAATGTGCTGGACGGGATTTCAGTTTGACACCGATACGTTTCAGACAGGAAGCTGGATATTCGAAAACCACTCGAGGAATTGCAATAAAATGGCGGCCGTTTATACTGATGAATATTCGATTCAAATTTTGAATTGTTTATATTTCTCAACGCGACCTTAAAAACGTATTAGAAATTGCGAGCAGGTTTTTTATGACATCACAAGCTGATTGCAGATCAATAATCTGTCTGATGTGGGCGGGTAAACATCGAACAGATGATTGAGTGTTTTTTCTACAAGCCGCTTGGCAGCCGTGTCTGTGGACAGGCAAAACCACGTCAGTTAGAAATGTGCTAACGAGCATGACAGGATAAGAATCCACAAATAGCTACACGGGTCAAACGTTTAAAAAAACAATTGTAGAATCCACAGTGACAAATACACATGTTTGCGATTAATTTCATTCATCCGATCCACAACAGGAAATATCTCCATTGTCAACATAACATGGTCAAGGCCAGAACGAATAAATTCATTGAGCGTCTCTCGTTTTGAGTTGCCCTATAAAGGACTGATAGTATTCACCTGGGCATCAAAATAAAAAAGAGCAATCTAAATGTTACGAAACATCATAAAGAACAAGATCTTTAAAAAAATATTCAACACCAAGTGTTAGTTATCATCTCGATATAATGAGATTACAAATACAGTGTACATGTATATAGAGAGATGTAAATTATTACTGCAGAGACAACTTATAGCGCGATATTGCGTAATCTGGCACTGCAACGCATATATTGTTTTTTTTAACGATTTATTCACCCCAAAACACTTTCTATCTGTATTTTACCGACATTGAAAAGTCCAAAAAATATTATAACTTTTTATTTTATAAGAATCCTGAGAGATCTAGTACTCACACTCCAGCGTCGCATATATATATTTACTAGATACCTCGCCAACAATTTTTTTTATTGTGATTCAAGGACAGACTGCTATTGCTAATGATCAACATACTGCCTCAATTTGATGTTAAAACGGTGTTTTTAGAGTTTTTAATATTCAAGTATAGACGAAAATTCTTATAAAGTGTGCGCTTTTACGAGGGGTGCGTTCTGGGGTGTTAGCTTCCCTACAGCAGATTTACAAAGCAGATTTGCGGTATATTGATATATACGACTCAAAACAAAAGTAAGTTAAGTAGGTCTAATACTGGTGGAACATATCGCTTTATTGTGTTGTTCAAAGTGTTCGTGAATTCCAGATGTATGAGACCCCAGTGTTTTAGTATGTATTAAGGTTACCAACATCACCAACAATCACTGTTCTAGTAGATTTACGGTATACTAAATTACTATATAAAATAAATTAAAAAAACTGACAAAGATAAATGGTTGAAACACAAGTACATGTATGTAATTTGGTAGTACTATTCAATAGAAAAAATAGCGTTTCTAAATAATCGACATTAAGATCTTTTCGCCAGTGAGCAAGCAAGCAAGGTTGGTGTTCACAAAGTGCCTAGCCCTTGCCTTATGATCCCTTATTCGTGCACCAGGCGGTGACCCGTAGGCCATCTCCAGAATTGTTAAACTCATTATCTCATCCACTGATAGCGCCACCATCTGGCATCCCAGCAAAGTCACAAACAAGTCGTGATTCCATCATCTCAACAAATTCCAATCTCAAACAATCTCGTCCTTGATGATTTCATTATTTCGTCTACACCGGGGTCCTTCACAGTATATAAAATAAACAAGAGTTAAAATGACAGTCAATGGGAGCTCGTCATTCCGTAAACGAGGCTGTCCATAGAGTAACAATCACGTACCGCCGTACGGTTAGCCACTGCCATTCCCAATAAACAAGGCTTCAAGTGAAATAAATGTTTGTTTCGCTTTTTTTCCAGTTGTTATTCAATACAATAGTATAGTCTATAATTTAATTAAACTAAGTTAATCAGCTTAAATGATAACATAATCCGGATTCAGATTACAATCTGTCTTGCAGGACTGATTGAAATCTGTTTTCAGATAAAATTAACATGATTAATAGCAATATATGTCAAACGAGTTACATGTTTCACAATATATCGCCGATGGTTCTTGGCGTCGAAACATCGGGAGAAAATTTCAATGAACACATTTAAATTTTTCTCGATGCTTTGGCGAAGCGTACGTCGCCGATCATTCGCCAAACTGCTGGTGCATGGTGGCGCTGCCCTGGCGATGCTCAAATTTGTGCATCGCGACAGTATCTGGGACTGGAAGCATACAATTTACCGTGCAAGCACTCAAATAGCCCTCGGCTGATGCAGTCTACAAAATGTCTACAAATCTGACACAGCTACTTGTAATACATTATGCCAATAATCGAAGATGAATTAATGATAAATCAAGATGGCCGCTATATAGCCTCGCTTTGGATTGCACAAGAAAACGGACAATGCCAATAGACAATATACAGGTCTATATGCCAGGTTTCAACTGAAAATAAGAACGATTTCAAAAAAACAAAATTAGGTTGAAAAAAAAAATATTCACCAGGTGGCGGCCATTTTGATTATCGGTGGAAAGCTGAAAATCTAATCAGGTCATCTCCATACTCATGTGTAACTTCACGTGAAAAATTGGAGAGATCCAATAAATATTTTTCAAGTTATTATCGCGTTAGCAAAAAAATTTTTGAATCTTTGACTTTGATCTTTGACCTATGACCTTGACCTTGGGTAAAATAAATTGCCGGGAGGGGTTGAATGTTTGTATGAATTATGAATTCAATCTGTTGCACCATGTAATTTAGCCAAAAGTAGCCAAAAGGCTGCGTGTGGCGGCGGCGGCAGAGACGGAGGCGCACGAAGGGGACGACAATACCCCTTCGGGCCCAACGGGCTGAAGGGTAAAATGCCTCGTTTGACCGTAGCATTATCGTCCGTGTTGCTGAGGAACGCAGTGTTCCATTCCTCTTTTGGAATTTAATACAGATCTGGCAACCCTCGATACGGGTAGGAGGCCTATAGGTCGGCATATCTTTTAGCCACGACGCTGGTGTGTCAATGTTTTAAAATTCTTCTCTTGAGATTGTACAGCTGGCCAAGCGATGCAACAACATCTTCTGTCATCTGCTGTATGTGTAGAGCCTCAAGCTCATGGTCAATGTTAAAGAGATTACCTGACGTCTCCGCTATGTCAACACATTACAAAACATCTTTATTTTACTTATTTTGAAAAGAGCTAGCTTTTTCATGGTGGGCCATGCTTGAGATTACAGTTTGGCATTTGATTAATAAACGAATAAAACCTAGGAGTATAAGCTGTAACCCACTAAAAAAAGACAATGGCAAATACACTATCTCTAGCACAAGCATAATATTTTTGTGGACAATGACATTTAACCAGGATCACAGGCATATAGTTCATCAAATTCCTACATACTAGGCCTAGTGCTACATATCAGTAAATCTCCCTCTCGATGAGAACGGGTGAAGCGACATATTAGATCAGTAGTCAAGCTATTTGGTCTACGGTGATGCAGGGCCGGCGGAAGCAGGAAAATGGCTCTCAGAGCACTTATTTCTTTAAAATTTTTACAGGGGGAGCATGCCCCCTGACACCCCCTAGAACAGGCCTGTATCACAGCCGGACCACTTCTACTTTGCTTCTGCCGGGCCTGTGATGGACCATGGATGCAAACAGTCCCGGCTGCACTACTGGGCATGGCTGTTACTAGACTGACCTGTTTGTCACGCAGATTGCTGTGTCATGAATCTCATCCTACCATAATTTACTTTAATAGTTGTTGCTATCAAAGTTGTCCACATTAAAGGTTATTAAGACAATACGGATATCCACTACGGATATTTGTGGGTAGCATAACTTCATCTTTCACAAACTCTGTGACCACTGTTTGTGCTGTAGACCGTTATAGGCCCTATCCTTAGGGGCCGACCATTTAAAACCAGGGGGGGGGGGTATGGTTTTTTCGTAAAAAAATAATTTGTTCACAAAATTGGCAAAAAAAAATAGTTTACTCTATAGTGTGGGGAAAAAATAATTTGTTCATTTGTGTGTAAGAAAAAAATAGATTGTTGACAGCCAGCAGATCTTTCCAAATATGCCGGAAACTGCCAAAGAAAGGCAAAAATTCCCTCGCACCGCTCGGTCAAATGTCTAATGCGTGTAGGTATTATACCATATACCGGCACACTGGAATGAGCTTGGGAAATAACACCTGCCTTTTAATTTATGGGATTAACGGTCTAGTCAACTGTTAAAGCTTGCAGGACATGGGTCCCCAAGATTGCAAAATTGCCCGTGGGTAGGCCTAGGCCCTATATCATAAAAATACTAAGATATGCGTTTTATACCCACTGCCGCATTGAGAGCAAGTTTCCAAATCATGGCAAGTCCATATATACTTGAGTGACATATGTGAGTTAGTAATTCCACCAAAGCTCAAAGCTCTAAGCTCTTTAATAGCTCTGGCTCTTAGCTGGGTGACTTATTACAGAGGGGTTTGCGAAACAGCTGCCCCAATAATGTGTATTGACAGAACAGCTTTTTCTTAAACATTGTACACTCCGCCAATGTTCTTTAAACATGTCCTGGAAAAAAAAAGTTTGTCTGTGACATCTCAGGAAAAAAATTGTTTGTTTTTGCTCAGGGAGAAAAAAAATGTTACGTTTTCCTCTTGGAAGGAAAAAAATAATTTGATTCGGAAGAAAACAATACCCCCCCCCCTCCCGGTATTAAATGGTCCGCCCCTTAGGACACATATCACAAAGACATTGGCAGTATTGATATGTTTCTTCCTCATATCATCACCATACAGCTTGGGGCCCGGTACAAAGTGGGATGAGTAGGGGTCTCTTATTATTTGATATGACGGGTTTTGTACCTGCCATGTAGGCATACCTCTGCCTTCTCAACTGTCATGGCGGGCTTGTGTTTCAGGATAAAGGCGGGGGCCCTGGTGCAGTGGTAACTAAAGCTACCTGCCTTGGAAAGTCAGAGCTCGGGGGTTCGAACCCCACTCTGGCCTCTAAGTTTCAATGAAACAAAATGCTTCTTCCTCGCTCACTCGTAAATATTCAATATTGTGGGGAGCCTCTGTGACCGTGAGGTAGCGTGCTCAACCTCAGACCGTTAGGGCTCAAATTTCGAGTCCTGTGTCTGGAGGGCAGTGCATCTCATTCATCACACCATCCTCAGGACGTTCTCCTGGCCCAGTTTAGTCTCTATGTGCACAAAGGTGGCCTAAAACCCCACTCATTTCATTTCAGTTGTCAGGATAAAATTATATCAGGGATGTAAAATAATGCTTGCACCCTGGAGACCGCATTTTCTATGGAGACCTACCGTAATGGAACTTGTAGAATCCACGCACTGAAGACAAAGACCATATACAGAGTTAAGGATTTTTAATTGTAATTGTAATCATGCGCGGTGTTTCGTCGGATGATAATGGTGCATGCCAGTTTGGTGATTCCAATCAAGCACTCATAAAGCACTCACAAAATATGAAATGAAGTATGCATATAAATATGCAATGAAGTAAAACAAACAATAGCAAATCGTTTTCAATTAGGCTACAATTATTATGTGACATTGCTTGACTATTAACCCTTTGTTTGCTAATCACGACAATTATCAGTTCACAATAGTCGTTTTAATCCGTTTTATTAGCTCATTAAATCTCTGTTATTGGGAACGAAATAACTTATGTGTTTAAACATCAACATAAATTTGTAACTGTTCGTTCTCGAATTGAAGTTAAACAAATATGAGTAATTTTCAACCATACCACAGTAGGCTAGATCTACTACTTGAGGTTACAAGTGGATCGCGGTAGCGAGACACAAACTGATTAGCAGGATAAGGGTTAATGTTATAATCTGGCTGGTGGTGGTTTTGCATTTTATAATATTTCGATTACAATCAAAGTTAGACTAGGTCTACCGGTGATGTCAAATTGGCATCATATTTAAAACCAGGGTTGTAGAAAAGTGTTTAAATTATAATTATGACCTTTGGTGAGGCGGGGGTCTAATGAAAAAATTGTTTCTGGGTGGCAGCCATCTTTGATTTTCCATTATAGCCTAGGCTTGTACTTTTGTAGACTTGACCTTAGTCACTAGGCCTAGTGGCGACCCAAGTCAATGAAAGTTAATCCTACGTTAATATGAGAACCAGATTTATTTTAGAATCAGTGCCAGTGGGGCCAAAATCCATAGAAAAATGTTTTTAGTTGTGATAGTGATAGGGACTGTAGGCCTACGTGTGATTTCTGGTTAGCTGAGTACATGTAGATCCAGCCCTACAAAAAAAATTATCAGTAAGTGACAATTTATAATTAGCCTAGCCTTTATTAGGCCTATACAGTAGACCTATCGGGGAGACCGGGGCACCATGGACACCTATTTTTAATTTGTATTATTAAAATAATTATACACATGCCTTGATGTACTATGGTCTCACCACCCCAAATGCCAGTCCCATTGAAACACATGTAAACTGCCTCAATTCCGCAGGCCGATTTCACCATTTTTCACCCTATTAGATATTTAGTGTGACATATCAGGATAAAGCTTGAGATGTCCTCGTTCGAAAACAGGCCCGCTATGGGTATGGTTACCAGACAGATTTTGAGCTACGCCCCCTAGAGTGTAAAAAAGTCAATACTGTTAAAATTGGGCTATAATCCGTGCTCTCTTTCACAGAACAGACACACATCATTTTAACCCACTGTATCCCTGCGAGGTTATCATGAAACAGTTATTTCTGATATCCTTGACAAAGAAGATAACGTGGGCTTATTAAATATTCACAAAATTATTACTTCTTTGTATTTTATTTTGTTTCAATAGAGGTTGAAACAGCCGCATTAAAAATATTTTGTGTGATGATTCCATCATTAGTAGACACCTCCCTGGATTTCGGCTTATTTAGGGTGGTGAGACCATATGTAGAGATATAATTTTCTTTGATTATTTTATTTCGGCCTGGTATGATGCTTGAAGGTGTTCTGAACAATATAGTTTTTGAATTAGGCAAATATATTGAAAACTGTTGCCCTCGGAGCCCTTTGAATAATTATTGATATCATGAAAATCGGCCTGGTTTCCTTGAAAGTCGCATTGAATAAAACAGTTAAATGAAGTGGCTATTCCCGCCTCTATTTCGTCACACAAAGTCGTCATGGTTACCTTGTATTTCGAAAATTGTTGTTGAAATATGGCACACATATTAGAATGGACTGCTATTAGTAGCATCCATACTTAAATTCACCATTTTTTCTTTTTATTTGGGCCCATATGACAATCAAACTACCAACCAGGCATTTCATCTATGACTTATATCACCAAAACACGGCCTCTTCTGGTCTTTTCTAGACATGGTTATCACATTTATTCACCAATTATATACTTTCTAATCAAAACTATTACACTTAGATTGTTACAGCGATGGTAAAACTCAATAAAATATAGATATCAAGCTGCAGATTTTTTATCAAGCAGCTCGAATATGTCAAGAAAGGACCAGAACACGCAAACCCCTTGTGTCTACTGATGGTCTCACCACCCCAAATGCCAGTCCCATTGAAACACATGTAAACTGCCTCAATTCCGCAGGCCGATTTCACCATTTTTCACCCTATTAGATATTTAGTGTGACATATCAGGATAAAGCTTGAGATGTCCTTGTTCGAAAACAGGCCCGCTATGGGTATGGTTACCAGACAGATTTTGAGCTACGCCCCCTAGAGTGTAAAAAAGTCAATACTGTTAAAATTGGGCTATAATCCGTGCTCTCTTTCACAGAACAGACACACATCATTTTAACCCACTGTATCCCTGCGAGGTTATCATGAAACAGTTATTTCTGATATCCTTGACAAAGAAGATAACGTGGGCTTATTAAATATTCACAAAATTATTACTTCTTTGTATTTTATTTTGTTTCAATAGAGGTTGAAACAGCCGCATTAAAAATATTTTGTGTGATGATTCCATCATTAGTAGACACCTCCCTGGATTTCGGCTTATTTAGGGTGGTGAGACCCTATCACCACCAATTTTTCTGTTGGAAAAGAACAGTTCAAAAGCATTCTCTAGAGGGCTCCGTTGTCAAAATCGGACAAAGACAGATGTTCATGGTGCCCCAATGTCCATAGTGCCCCGGTCTCCCCTACTAATAGTAATAGCCTAGGCTAATAAGCCTATGTGTAATGATAATCACTCACTTGAACTTGAAATTGTAAATCGCGTCAACGAGACACAAATTCAAGTGGGTGTTACCGTCTAAATTCCTATAAAAAAAAGCCTACTCAAATAATTGCCATAGCATAGATGGCTAAATTGGCTATAGACAACAACAAAAATTTTATAGGGCATAATCATCATAATGCCATAAACGAGTCTATAGGGATAATAGGCCTAGTAGTACTAGTAGTATAGACCATAGATCTAGAGAAAAGATCTATGCCTATGGTAGAGACAAAGTCTAAGAGTAAGAGGTTAGAGAGGCTAGCCTAACGTTACACAACGTCAACTGAACGTCAAAAGTAAGTTTCCCAACAAACACAAAACCTTAGGCTTTAGCCTTTAATAACAAATTTATACAATGTTGGACTTGGAGTAACGTCGAAGACGTTGGGCCGACGTTGTATAAATGCTATAAACTATAAAATGTTTTGTTCTTGCTGGGTTAGTAGGCCTTCAGGTAACTCTGGGTAACGGCAACGCACATGTCTGACATGTATGCAAGAAAATACACACACAAACACGGGTAATACACGCGTGCCATCACTTGTGTCGTTGATTTTGTGACTTGTCTCACATGTCTGACTGAGCAATAGACAGTAGAAAAAGGTCACAATATGTTGAAATTGATGACTCAGCACAAAACAACAATGGGTACTGAATCCAACAGACACTGACATGACTGATGTCATCTAAAACAACTCACAGTGATTTATCTGCGACGTGTATTTTCCACCAACAAGTGTTCTTCTGCTACAATATTGATAACATGGGGACGATATTTGGAGGTTTCTAGGGGTGTGGCAAACCTGACCTTGACCCAACAACACGTGGTTTTAAAACAGGCCACGCCCACTCCTGAGTTTGGCCACACACCCTACACTGGCTACAGGACCTGTCTATTGCCCTTTATTTAGCCTATAGGCTAGTATAGTAACTGTTAGTAGTCTACTTTAGTACTAGACTAGAATATTTTCTTCACAGGGGGGGGGGGGGGTCAAAATCGAATGAACTAGTCTAGTTATTAATTAGGACAAAGCGTATCCCAAGCCGTATCCTACAATACACAGATTTAGCCCCGCCCTGGATTTAGCCAATTGGAGTAGGCTATAGCATTGCACGTGCAGAATGGCGCCACTATGGCTGGTGATTTCCAAGCCGTGGACGACCATACACGGTAAAGGTATGGGTCGAGGATCACCGAAAATCGTTTCACACTTCTGGAAATCAACGTTTTTCCACATGGATCTGTTTATGACTGCGATCAATCAATCTTCCAACCTCAGAGTCGGAGTCCCTGCTTATAATTGCGCGCCAAATGGCAATCCTTATAGCCTGAATAGAATAGCCTCAATAGGCCTATTCTAGGGTCTACCTATCCAAAAAGGCAAAATAATTCGTAAGCGCCATGGCCCCATCCATGTTTTGCCAAATTCTTTAAAAAGTCCTTTAAATTGGCTTATGCCTTATTATGGACCCATTGTATGATAGACCTTATATAAATTGGCCCAAAAAAATCTTGGCCCCTGCATGGGGCCTCTGAAAATTTCCATAACCAAATTATAATCACCACATATAGTCTAGTCGTAGGATGAGTTTCTATTTAATGGAAATCAGAGATACTTTTCTAATGGAAATGACAGAAGTTTAACATACTAGGCCTATAAGAATTATCATAGTCTAATTATCTCAATTAGAACACGCTACCAGAGTAGGCCTAAGCCTACAGGGGATAGCACCCCCCCCCCCCCTGGACCGTGCCTCAATATAATTATGATAATTTTAGTAGACTAGTAGGGGCTCTAAAGGTAGGCTAATTCATTTTTTTATTGCGTGTGCACTTCTGGATAAAATTGTGACATTTGGCACACAAATAGTTAAGATATATTGCTCTACAGGAATTTTGATGTAATCAGGTTGGCACGTCCAGATTTCGGCCGCCATATAGGGCCTATCTTGGTTTTCAAAGTGGCCGCCACTTATTTGGGACCTATTTTCAGCAATATTTCAAGAAGGAAGACAGTTAGAGAGCTCATAAAAAGCTGATTTTTTATGAAAAAACCCTAGAGGTATCTAGATTAACATAGTAAACGTTCTAGAAAATCCTCATCAAGCACTCTAACATATTCAATATATGGCGTCCGAGATGGCCGCCAGCATGTAGGCCTAGTCATATTTGATAAATAGTGGCAAATGGTTGATTTCAGCTCGATTTTCTTTTGTAATACACCATTTCAAATAGTTTCGTGGTCAGTAAAGCTATATAGACTACCCCTAGATATTTTGAAAACAGATTTAACCCTTTTATCCCAGGAGTGTTTTAGCGAACACCTCTGTAATCTCTATTGGGACAACATTATTATTTATAATCAATTAATTAAGTAGGCCTATTAATGGTGATGTATATATTGGTGTCAGTAATATATAGCCATATTAAAGGCACGCTTATTGGTCAATTAATTTGTATATTTAGTTTTAGTTATTTAAAATGGCGACCAAGATGGCTGCCAGTGTATGAGCAGATTTAAGAAATTGTGTAAATTCTTCAATTTTATATCAATTTTCTTTTTTAATAAATAATTTCCTCTAGTTTTAGGGTCTGTGAGTTCATCTTAACTACTCCCAGACAACGCTGATCAATGTTTAGCTCCTTAACACGAGAGTTTTCAATTGGCTGCATCAAACAACCAAAATGTAATTGGTGAACCACTTAACCCATAAACCTTTCCAGCTATTTTTCGGGTGTGAAACTGATTTGTGTTTTTTTACATATCACAGTATCTTGGCGGATATTTTATCCCTGTAATAACTAATTAATAACTAGTTAATATTTAGGATGTTTTGATCATATAGTCAACAACGTGTTGAGGGCTAAGTGCAGAGTGAGCGTAGCATATAGGCCTAGGCCTACTAACCAAAACCTTCCTCCGATTCAAAATCCTCTTGGCTTGATATGTTCAGTGACCATGATGAATGTAAACAATTGCTCCTTCTCGGAGATATGAATATTAATATGTTGAATTCAGATAATATTAATTCAGCTTCTACACATAAAGTATGCATGTATGCCCTATTGCACAGCGTAAATCTTGTAAAAATTGTCACAAAACCGACTAGAGTTACTGCCAAATCTAAAACATTAATAGATCATATATACTTCTAATCCCGATAATATTGTAAATCACTCTGTACCATATTATGCTATTAGTGATCACCACCCCATTTGAGCAATTAGAAGATCTGTGCTTCTTAAAACTAAGAATACCTGTAAAATAATTTATTTTAGAAATAGAAAAAACTTTAATAAAAGATCTATTTATATATGACATGTTGAACGCACCGTGGTCCAACATTAATTCACTCCATTGTGCTGATAAAGCCTTGGCTTACTGGAGTGATATTTTGAAATATATTGTTGACAAACATATGCCTGTTGTTCGTAAAAAAGTTAAACGTGATAGTCAACCAAACTGGATTAATCATACAATTAGGAATGCGATACAAACAAGAGATTTTCATAAAAAGGAAAAGAATGCGATACAAACAAGAGATTTTCATAAAAAGGAAAACAATTTTACAGAATGTAAATCATGGCGAGATAAAGTAGTACAGTTAATCAGATGTGCAACAAAGAAATGGTATAGCGAGGCTATTGAAACTAACAAGAAACATCCGAAGATTCTATGGAAACACTGAAATGCGCCAGCTCCAAAAATACACCTGTGGCACCTGTACTAAAAATTGGTGATTATGTAAAAACAGATCCTAGTGAAGTAGCCAATGTGTTAAATGATTACTTTGCAAGCATTTCTAGTGAATATATACCCGCAAGGCAAACGTGTCTAGACACAAAATCCGTAATACAAATATCAAATTTTATTGACCATAAAATTGGTGATAAAAAACGTTATTTTCTATTCCCCTTGTCCTGTCACTACTGATTTTGTTCTACAACAGTTAAAACACATGCCCAGCACAAAAGCAACTGGACTGGATGATATTAGTGTTAATGTATTTCCTGAATCACTTATATATATGGAGCCTTAGTTTAAAAACAGCAACAGAAGCTAAAGTGACGCCACTTCATAAGCTAGGGTGGGTCACGACATGAATGTTCAAACTATAGACCTATATCAGTCTTACCTATTTTGTCAAAGATCTTAGAAAAAACACGTATTTACGCACATGTATGCATTTTTTCAAAAACACAATCTACTGACAAATAGTCAATTTGATTTTAGAAAACAAACCTCAGACTGCTTTATTAGCACTTACTGAAAAAATGTATAAAGCCATAAACGAAGGAAAATATTTTGGAATATGACTCAACTCGACTTGAGCAAAGCTTTTGACTTGGTCAACCACACTATTTTATTGCAAAAACTCAAGTTGTACAGATGTAATGTTGAAAGCATGCAGTGGTTTACTTCATATCTAGAATCAAGGTCACAAAAAGTATGTATACATAAATCATTGTCAAATTCTATAAGTGATATATCTGGTGTTCCTCAGAGATCAATCCTTGGTCTATTATTTTTTATATCATATATTGATGACATACCTATATTTTTATCAAATACTGAAGAAGTGATATATGCTTAGTGTGTGTAACGTTTTAAGTGCATTGTAAAGGCATTTTCGTGACAAAAAATATGTTATCTAAATTGATGCATGGGAAAATTAGCGTAATATGTGCTGACGGTTTCACTGTATGACTAAAATACAGTAAAGCAAAATGCGTGGGTGTGGTAGATGATAAAGAGCTAAAGTTTTTGTCACACCTGTGATAGTGGTCACTGATTCCCATTGTAGACCCACCCTGTTACGACCAATTGTGAATGCAGCCCCAGGCCAAACTGCCCTGTCCACTATAAAGTTCTGAGAATAAACACGTTTTTGATTTCTTTGAATTTTGCCGGGTCAGCTGTTTTCCACGAAATGGTGTGTCATGTCGCCATTAACCCTTTGTATTTTAATATGTGATACATTAATAATTGTTATTACATGTATATCTAACAACAAGGTTTTATTTCAAACCAAAAACACATTGCATGAATTCTACGAATAGATAAACCCCAGATGAAAACAAAATAAAATCTATGAACGTCTGTTTTTTACCAGCGCACACTTGAAATTATTTGTTTGTAAAATTTCTCATTGATCACATATTGTTGACGTTTTTATTAACGTTAGTTATTATGACTTTAGAAATCAACATATTTCAAGTGAAACACCCTTCAATCACTGCATTTTAATGAAATGTGTTTAACTTAAGAGCATCATTCGCTTTCATCATTTTCAAATATGTTAGCTAATTTATAATAAAACAGCTCTTTACTATGAGTTTATCATAATGTATTTTCAATTGAACTGAAAAACCGTTTCAAGTCGAAGCCGGAATATCTAGCGCTTTATATAGCCTGAATGTTTGTGACTTCGTTACGTGATTTCGTCACGAAAATATACGTTTGTTTGTATTGCTGTTGTGTGAAGCCTCCGAATTATTCATACAATTAGATTATATTTTAATTATGCTTTTTAAGTAAAATTTACTCATCAGCTTAACCTTTTAACCGCCGGTGCAGCATATATTCGGGTTTTCATTTTTTATTATCACATTAAGTACCACCTTTTAAACATGTTAAAGATAAAATGTAAAATTAATCAGCATCATTTGAAAACATCTCACCTCCTTTTTGTCAAATCTGAATAATTTTCACTCACTTGAAGTTGTGGATCGCGTCAGCGAGACACAACTTCAAGTGGGTGAAAATTCAGATTGAATAATCAGCCAAAGTGAAAAAAATGATTTCAAGTAAACAACCAATCATATAGGACACGTTATAACTGGTACATTAAACTAGATCTAATATAATTTCCACATTAACATACAAACCACCAAATGTTTTTTTGTGTGATAAGGTGCAGTGTTGATGGTGGCCCAATGTCAAGTTATGATGCACACAGTCTGCTGTTGCTCCACTTACAGCTTCATTAATGTATCGCATTGTTGAATAATTTCGCTAACGTTTACGTTGTGTATAGGCCTATAAATTTTGCATTATCAAAATATTCACGCCCATTTAAATCGAACACCACACGATATACGTTAGAATAATTTACATGTATGCCTATATATACATATGCGGCAAAATATGGAGTGCTCCAAACGCAAGATATGTGTTTTTACCTCCAATTTACAGACTCAGACTTTTTTTTATTTGTCATATACAAGTATGTGAATAACAAAAATAAACAACAACAACATCATAAACAATATAAACATATGTAGTCCAGTCATTTTACGGCAAAAACACCCAAACCCTCCACAAATTTCAAAAGTAGTTATTTTTCACCAAACAGTTCAGAATCATCAATAGATGTGAGGTCAAAAATAGCGCATTTATTTATGAACCCGGGTGCGACGACTCCTATTCTGCGTTTTCACAGACCTTTTAGTGTTAATCGTGAAGTTTGAAGAACGAAATTGATGAAATGACATCAAAATATAAATTATTAAATACTATTTAAATATTTTGTTTGCGAAACTGGCCTACTGTGCTCTCCCTTAATCCTATGTATCCACGCAATATTTTTGGATTCAATATTACATTTGAATCTACATGTATATCATAACGTTTAGTGCTAGATAGGCTGTCAAAAATATAATAACTTATACATGGTCGACAGACTTTTATTATTCTAGTTGGGTAGTTAAACGTCTATATTATTTATATATCACTAATATAATTACTATAGCAAGTAACGGATTATCGGGTGTCAAGTGATATTTTGGTCATAAATCAAATTTTGGCCCATCAAAAAATGGCCCATTTTGCCCGGTGTGAGCACAAATTGGGCCACCGGCTCTAGACAATATTAAATAATTTCAATGTAGACCAATGTATATATCATCTTTGATTATAGTAGCAATTCACGACATGGTAGGTTATATTTATTTGTAGATAATTTAACATACAGCGCTAAGGTTAAAGCGAATCACATTTAATCTAAATACAATGGGATTCCCAAGACTAATCTTGCAAAAAATGCGGGCATCCTGGGCCACCTTAATGATTAATGCTAGGCGAGTATGGTGGCCCAGTTTGCTAGCCCAATGCCATCATGCCCACAAAATAAAATTTTAAGGATTTCCTCAGCATTACGTCATATATTCACCAACAGACATAACACACACATGAAGACATAGTGATAAGATAAGAAATAACAGATTTTAATGATATATAACATACTGGTATATGTTTCGACGACTTTTGATACTATGCCATGAGCTGTAGGAGGGGTGTTTCTAGTTAAATTTAGTTTAAAATTATGATTTAGCTTTGATTGGATTGCTTCCCATGAGTATGTACACATCCTATCCGTTGCCCAGCGAAAGTTCACAAAATCAACGACACTTGAAGTGCGACGTGGGCGGGGGCCGTAGGGTAGTGGTTAGCACCGCTGCCTTTCACGCCAGAGTCCGGGGTTCAGTTCCCGGTCTCGGCGGTTTGAAAGAAACAAAATTGTTTCTTCCCCATCCACGTGTGAAAGTTAGTATTGTGGGGAGCCTCCGTGACCGAGAGGTAGCGTGCTCGGCCTCAGACCGCCAGGGCACGAATTTCGAATCCTGTGTCTGGAGGACAGTGTCACTCAATCATCTCACCATCCTCAGGAGGTTCTCCTGGCTCAGTTTAGCCTATATGTGCACAAAGGTGGCCTAAAGCCCGATTCATTTCATTTCATTTTATTTGAAGTGCGACGTATATTCCTTTCGTGAATTGAGTTTGTTTGACCTGTTACTGTAAGTCAGCTGACTTTTTATATGTGAGACAAAAATCATAACAAAACGGTTTTTATAACGCGATAAAACTTTTTTGAAATGGTTTTGAACATTTTTTCAACATATTATGTAATGTTGTAAAAATGTAAAAAATCCCGTATTTCTTATTTTGGACATGCATGTCCGAAATAAGAAATCAGGAATTCCGTCTTTATATCTCGCTTGACTGGTAAATGCGCAACACAAAAATTAAAAAAAAACTTTTGCAGCTCTAGCCTATGGACATGTTCACATCATTATGGTCATATTAAGAAGCCAAAATAAAAAAACCGATATTTTGATGATTTTAGCCTGATTGTGTCTCTTTAAATATGACCTCCGGTATAAATTATTTTGCACGAAATGTACCGTACGTATGAAAACAATTCTCATTTTGTATGCACAACCCATGCATTTCTAAACATTATGATATAGTCACTGGTAATATAAAATTTCACAAATATACAAAATGTCACGGGAACATAAAATTATTTACCTTAAATATAGGGCTAATGCTGGAAATTTCGTTTAAAAAACATAATGATAAAAAAACAGAACATAAATAGGAGAACATAACAGAACAATTTAGCAACTGAACGGTGTAACCTATATAATTGTGGAGTGAACTTTGTTTGTGTTTATGTATTGATTAACATCTATCTATATATGTATTGATTATGAAACGCGATGACTTAATATGGGAAAAAAATAGATTGCTGAACACGGATTTATCATTGCCAAAGTTATATTACCTGTGAAACAGGTTTGCGGTCTATTTTATGATGCTATTTACTGTGATACGCTGCAAACCAGGAACAAAAGCCGTGACAAAACGAGATGTTATGTGGTAACCCAGTATTGACTGTTTGTGGTCGTGGGTGCTGGCACAGGTGTGGTGTGTCTATTCAGACCAGTGTACCGCCAAACAATCACAGACATCACCTGAAACCCTATTGCGCTGTGTGGCAGCCACTTGTGAAAATGTTTAACCTGATGATTTTATAACAGGAACACCATCCTACTTCCGCTCAAAAGACTTGGGAGGCGGTAAGGTTTATCTTTTTAACCTTCGATTTCTTAATCATTATTCATTCAATGGTCTTTTTTAAATATATATTTCTTCTCAAACAAAATGTTTTCAACGGTGAAACATTTCTTGGCCTGGCGTATGGACTGCCATTGCACGTTTAAAAACATATTACCGAGTAATCTTAGATGCAAAACTTCGAGAATCGGGGTATTTAAAAAAATATTATTTCGAAGTTATTACAATTGTATTTTACGAAGAATTGAAGTGGGCTACTGCTGTACAATGTCTCATTATGCAGTCAAAGAATTCAGGGTATAAAAGTTAAAATCACCGACAAGAACATTAATTGTACGTTACAAAAAACTTAACTACAGGCTGTGAATTTAATCATTTCACCGATGCCAATATAAAAGGCAGTTTATCTTTATGGCACTTTTTGCGCAATTCCAAAACAGACACAAGACATTGACCCAATGTTGTATTGGGCCACCGACTCCGACGCTGCCCCAACATCAATACAACATTGGGTCAGTGTCTTGTGTGGGCTGGGAATAAACCGAGACGTTAATGAGCACATAGAAGGAGATCAGAGAGCATGGCATATTTGATGAAAGGAAGTAGGTGAGCTGGATCATAATAGCCTGAGTGTTACCTCTTCTTCTGTTAACATCGCTCACTATCAGGGTGGTCTTTTGCGTAAGGTCATCTCAATGTCTTCAATTGGTGGAATTAGGCCATTCATAATCAAAGTATCAGACAACCCTGATTCTATGATTTTGAAATTGGTGATAAATTTCAAAAGCAAGTGTACCTCGAATTGACAATATTGCATTTGATCGATCAATATAAATAATTTTTGTTAGGCACAATATTACTCAGCTGTTGAAATGATCAATTTATTTCATATTTGTAATTTGTTTTTTAAATACTCCAATACATTATAATTATAATTGACCTAGATTAATTATAATACAATATATTTCGATTAAACACTGATTATCTTTAATATCATAATTGAACAGTTGGGAATGACTTTTTCATACATATTTGGAATTGTCTAAATATACACATGTTTTTGGTTTACTTTATTGCAAAGACTAGTGTGTTATATTTTGTTTCAAAGCAGCGCTCATACAAAACTACATTGTGAATATTTAAAAAATATAAAAATTGGGAACTATATCATGGCTTATATTTCCATATAGATACAAGGTTCATGACATGCTTTGACAGAATTAGTGTTATGTTAGCCTATGTAATTAAAATACAAATGGTTCTATATCCTTAGTATTTGTAATAATGATTTATAATAAGTAATAGCTCAGCCTCAATATCGTCATATCGTGGACAGACATGAGACACTTTCTATGTCATATATTATACTTATATTGAAATAAAAACAATAATATGATGTGATAAATACAATGCCATACATTGTATACAATACAAGATAACAAACATCATAACACACTCAATGTCGGACAAGTTTTGTCCTTGTTTTAAAGATATCAATATCACCCAGATTATAAGCCGAATGCCCAATGCAGGCTTATAGTTAGTATATATAAAATTAATAGCATTTAGAAAATGACGATCAAAATCGGAAAAGTACATAAACATACAGTTTCAAGCACTTCTGTATATGCACTATATTTTTTCTGGCATAGTTCATCATTTTATGTCTTACAGCATATCAGTTAATACGTTTAGTTCTATTAAGAAATATCCGACCATTATATTATCTCATGATCACTTATCCACTCATTCGGCATTTTATAGGGAAAACGTTCACAATAATTACTATTGTTCTGTCACAAAATAGATTTTGTTTTACACATCCCAGTATCACATTATTTTCAACATATTTCTGTACCTATTAATATTTCTATTTTCATTAAGTCTTCAATATCACATTCACATAATTTACATGGGCCGTCTGATTTATTCAGTTATTTAAACACAAGGAATTTCAATTAGATGTGGAGTTTTGAAGAAAAATTGATTGTGGAGATTTATACACAACCTGTTTATGCGTGAAGCAATGATAATATATCATTTGAAATATTTTACCAATTCTTTCTGACCATATCTATATTTAGATAATTATGATATTCGTACCAAGATATTAAATTTTCAAACGAACCCTATTATAGTTTTTAGGGCATTATGTTATGTGTTGGTGATTATGTGATAGGCATAATTATTCCCAAATGTTAAATATTTCTGAAGATGATCTTTAGCCAGCTAAACTGTCAACTGTTTTCAAGTATTACTGATTGATATCACATTTTATCTTTAACATGTTTAAAAAGTGGTACTTAATGTGCTAATAAAAATGAAAACCCGAATATATGCGGCACCGGCGGTTAAAGGGTTAATGACGTCCAATAAAGTTGTCTGTGAGAATTCCGTTCAGAAAAAGCACCCCTTTCTCTCAGCCGCCCACATAGTCATTAACCTTCTCAGCCCTAGAGTGATCAAGACACGATAACCCTTCCCTTATTATGTGCATCACGGTAACGGGGTGTCTTTATGTCATGCACACGCAATTTTAAACACTTGAATGTGTCCCTTTTTGAAGTGTTATTTCCCATGTAGGGACATGACACAGTATCCATGCTCTCACTCGATCGCGTATCCCCTTTTACGACTAAAACCAGTGAGGTAAACACATTCATTCTCTTTCATATAAGCCGAAGCCCCGCCTTGTGGGAATAAAGAATTACACCAACCATGTTCAAGTTACATCAACTGTTACTAACTTTACACTGTGCTTTTGTATGTGCAGAAAATGAGATAAATGATAAATTAAAACACATAGTATAATTATATTCTCGTCGCTGTGTCATCACACATAAGGAAAAAAAACATGTTTCTGTGCATTGACACGGGTATAATTTTAGAAAAAGAGTGAACCTAAAATGGAAAATACAAATTTTTAAAGTTTAAAAATTTAAGTCACCTATAGAGGTAATCATTATATTATATAATTATTATATACTTTACACTGACAACATTCACATAGTTATCAGCACATTTAGGTTTCTAGCTAAATTATAGGAACCTATAGATGACTTAAAAAATAACCATTACTTTGTTCCAGAAAGTAAGTTATAAAATGACCCATCCAATGTTATTAATTTTATCATGTTTATCTGTTTATTTTATTATATAAATAGCTAGTCCGTTCCATAATGTATCAAAATAAAAAGTAGGCCAGAATATCTGGCGTTGTCACACTTATACTCACGATTTTTTTATTGTTAGCTTTTGAGACACTACCATGGCCCGACAGCACAAGGGTTATGGTAATAAAATAAAGGAAATCGTGTAACATCAGGCAGTTCTGTGCATAAAGTGGCCATGTTTCTCACATTCCCTAAATACCACCAGCCACACAGACCAAATCTGATGAACTACCGTCTGAATTAAAACGTTACTCGCCAGGGTGTTAAATAGCTGACATCAATAAATGCTCACCCACGTGGTGTTGTCTCGCCACGATAACTCGCCACGATAACGTTAACCCTTTCAGTGCGGGGACCGACCACAGACGTCAGAATCTGACGTCTGTAGACGTCAGATTCTGACGTCTAAAGTCGCTCCCCGCACTGAAATAGTTTAAAAATTATAGTGGCCGTATAGACCCATAACATAGGTATTCAAATGAATCAGAAAGAGCAATTTATGATGATTTCAAATTGAAAATAACCCTTTGGTCTCTTGGTTTATATAAATATTTCAGAGCTCTAAGGGTTAAGGGAAGGACAATCCTAGCATATCTCCGGAGGACTTTATGGATTCATTTAACTCTTTAACCGCCGGTGCCGCATATATTCGGGTTTTCATTTTTTATTAGCACATTAAGTACCACATGTTAAAGATAAAATGTGACATCAACCAGCTCGATTTGAAAAGAGTTGACCTCCATTTTGTCAAATTTGAATAATTTTCACTCACTTGAAGTTGTGGATCGCGTCAGCGAGACACAACTTCATGTTGGTGAAAATTCAAATTGAATAATTTGGCGGTTAAAGGGTTAATGCAAATTTTCTGGACGATTATTTCACCAGTATGACTGCATAAGACAGTATCAAATCCGTTTGTTTACGGCACCGCATACAGATTAATCTCAGTGTCAAAACAGCATTCCCCGAACACTTTAAACTAGATTGGTGTTTGGAATTGGCTTGTACTAGTCAAACCAAGGAATCTAAAAGATTCAGATTCACTAATTGAACCATGTATGCTCAAACGGTGCTAAAACGCAAAATATAGAGTAGCGTTATATTAGTTTTAAATGTGATTATTATGACTCAAAGCCAGTTTTACATTATATTCAGAGTTAGGGCCTATGTATAAAAATTGCACCTGGCAGGTTTGTATCTGCTTTATCCTGGTTTCCTCCAATTGAAGGGGGCAACTATTTTATAACAGCTAATTCAAGGCTTCATTCTGCCTGACTTATGTATCAGTGGGTCAGAAAATATTGCAAAATATTTATGTATTCAGGGAGTACATCAAAAGTCTCTTCAAATGACTTTTTCTAGTAAGATACACCTGTATCGAAACTGTGTCCCGTATAATTATCTGCTTTCACGGCGTTTCCCAAATTTGAGGAGTAAACCTCAATCATAATATTAGAACTTTCTCTGCAACCTGTTAAAATAGATGGCCTAGGCCTACATATTTATGATATTTTGTGCAAGTTCTGTCCATTGTCAATATTTCTTTATTTCCAAGAAATTATTCTATTAATAAGATTTTGACGTTTCGGTGCCCATTTTTTCATTGTCAAAAATAGTTACTTTAATTTGAGTGTTAATTCCGGGTTTATGCACATTTGAGGATATGGGCAACCTAAATTGGATATTGTAGAACATGTGGCCAAGCGAGATTTGCATCGTCTGATCGAATTTCAATCAGCCTACACAAGCATATAAATACGATCATCACTTTCTGAAGTTATAAATCGCGCAACTGAGACAAGTGATTTTCTTCCACCTGAAATTGTGTCTCGCTGACGCGATCCACAACTTCAAGTGGATGAAAATGATTCAGATTTGACAAAATAGGGGTCAACGTTTTTGAAATCTTGCTGATTGGTATCACGTTTATCTTTAACATATTATAAAGCTGGTATTTAGTGTGCTGATAACAAAAAAGAAAAAAACACGAATTTAATCGGGACCGGCGGTTAAAGGGCTAACTCTAACCTGACCCTGGATTCTGGTCAGATTTGAAGCAGACCACTCGGATTTGTTAGCAGATTTAATTTATCTTGAATGCTAGAAGCTGTGACCGCGGTGATCAACAAAAACATGAGCGATAATAGGAGTGAGTCACCAGCCAGGACACCTCTCCCTAAAAAAAACAGTTTCAGGGTCTACAAAGGAGTTTACTTGTTCAAGGCCAACAAAATGAATTGTTCCTTTTCTAAGGAAAACTTGCCCAGAAATACGAAGCTTGTTTATGTGTATTTTGGCATAGTGTACTATATATAATTATAATTAATATCAATTGTTATTATGTAGCCATAAAATTTCTTCTTCCTAGGGAATCTTTGAAACTACAGATATTAAAGATATTAAAGAACGAATCATAATGAATTCATAATGAAATAATAAAAAAAAAATTTAACGATTGAATTTCATGATGTGACAATGTTGTTTTCAGAAAATCATACCGATTGTAAAACATAGAATGCTTATCTTTCTTATTATACTATTTTTTACTACTAGTTAAAAAAAAATCCTCGACTCTGACAGGAGACAGACAGTCTGGTGAATCATGCAGCACCACCTAACACATACACACGGAAAAATCATTTTATAGTCCTATGAGTTTTCGTACGTGTCGCAGGATACTTTGTGCTATCGTCGTTTGCTATATTTCCAGCGCCGCCACTCTGCGGCACCACATGCTAAGTCTACCAGCCGTATGCCTTGACCTGGGTTTCCTAGAAGCGTCTAGCTCCCGCGCCAGGAAAAGATGACGTTTTTTTCCATGGCCTCGATGTGTTCAGGGTCTAGGGAGAGGGGATTATATCCCCGCGGGGCGGTGCTGGGGAGCGGTGAAGTGGGTCTTATTGGGATTGGCGCGTGTTGTGGCCTACAGGACGAGATGCAGTGGTGAGTCACACTGAATCCCGCCGAGAGGGAGGTAGCCCAGCAAACACAAAACATTTGTATAATATTTGTACAATGTTGTACCAACGTCGAAGACGTTGGGCCGACGTTGTACAAATGTTATACAAACGTTTTGTGTTTTCTGGGAGGGTACATTGGCATGCTGGCAGTGCGACTCTGACTCAGCAGGGAGGACTGGACTGGTCAAGTCCACTAAACCTCATTCAAAACCCCACATAAGGCCATTTCATTAAATTAACTCTACATTGAGCCAACCTTGATCCAAGACCCGCGCTGTTTCATTTGTTTGTTTTGTTTTCATTGTTTCAAGAACATTACTCATTCTCTTGTTTGCTCGTTCTGCTTACGGTGTCGTTTGCTCCGCTGAACCTCATTCATAAACCCACATACTGCCATTTGATTAAATTAATTCTACATTGAGCCAATCTTGACCCAAGACCCGCGCTATTTCATTTGTTTATTTTGTTTTTATTGTTTCAAGAACTTTTCTCCTGCTTGCTTGTTCTGTTTACGGGGCGTTGCTATAACTTGCTTGCTTGTTAGTTACTTGATTGCTAATTCTTTGTCTGTTTCTTTTTTTTTTTTGTTTGTTTGTTTGTTTGTTTGTTTGTTTGTCTTCACGCTTTGTAAATGCAAAATTTTAGCTTTGTAATGTGGAAACATTTCGGCTCATGATTTGTGATGATACGACGTGCATATTTTTACTTAACAATAATCATGATCTTAGAATTATAAACACATAGTAAAAGACAAGGATACTCCTGCTATTGACAATGGACACTGCACACCAGCAGACCCAATTATGGTAAATAATAAAAATAAACTTTTTACAGGCGATGGTTTTGAAGACTCCAATATGAACGTTAGACACATTTAGACCTTATCGTGTTTGTTCCCAATCTATAATACATAAAGGGTCAAATAAGGTAGTATAACAAATATTTCAAAGTTACTTTAAATCAACATGACAAAGCATACAGAAAGTGATCATTAATATGTGAGACGAGTGAAATAAGTATTTCAACGTAACGCTAGTGTTTCCATTGGTCAGTAGGCCCCGAGTACATAGGCTTATATTCATCTTGGTTATTTTTACGTTCTTTCCACCAAATCAAAAGAAGGTCCATATCTAAACACGTGGACTAAATCTCAAATCTAAGCAAAGTTTATGCCTTTAACTAATTTAGGCCTATTTGTGAGTCACATCAGCGGCTAGTTAGTTGACAGATACTTTCATTAGCCAATACAATATAGGGCCTACGAAGCTGACACAACATTAGCCCTTTAACCGCCAAACTATTCAATAGGCATTTTCATTCACTTGAAGTTGTGGCTCGCTGACGCGATCCACAACTTCAAGTGAGTGAAAATTATTCAGATTTGACCAAATGGAGGTTAAATATTTTCAAATCTTGCCGATTGATTTCACGTTTTATCTTTGCAATGTTTAAAAGCTGCTAATTATGTTATGTGCTAATAAAAGCAGGAAAATCTTAATATAACCGGGACCGACAGTTAAAGGGTTAAAGCGACGTTAGGTCAACATGCCATGCTTTCTGGGATCAACAGGTCCAACACGTTTACTCCATACTAATATCACGGAGGCCCGTGACTGTGGATGTCACCCATTTGAAGTAACCCAGCAAACACAAAACATTTGTACTACGTCGGCCCAAAGTCTTTGCTGTTGGTCCGACGTTGTATAAATGTGACTTTTTTTCTGTGAAGTGACGTCCACTGGAAATGACTGGTCAGAAGACGGTGAGTCCGGGACCGGTCTTGGCTTGTCACCGGCGTGGGGTGAGTGACCTGAGCGGGGTGCGCCTAACGTGGGCGCGTCCCTGCTCACCTCCAGCGAGTCCTGGGTGACCTTCACCGAGTACTCGTCCTTGTGTGACTGTGTTTAGGAGTGAGTCACACCCCTCCCTCAGTCCCTCTACCGCAATTGAAACGACTCCGTTTGTTTAGGACAGTTTTACACAGTTTCGTTTTTTTGCAGCAATCAGATTTTATTACATTAGCTTGGCTGTGACCCCCATCTGACATTACTTATTGTTTTAACGCTGCTTTGATCACGATGGCTTGCATCCGGTGCCGCCACCTCACGCCGTCAAATCAAGTCAAGATGAATGTATCACGAGTCGCCCAACTGTGAACATGAGCACATGTAGGCCTGCACACTACCTAGTGCGGGCGTCAGTGATGACATTCCCCACACATAGATGTCGCTCAGGTAAACCCCCGCTCTCTATCTCTGAGGTCAGAATGCAGTGATGATAATGATGATGATGATGTTGATGATGATGATGATGATGATGATGATGATGATGATGATGATGATGATGATGATGATGATGATGATGATGATGATGATGATGATGATGATGATGATGATGATGATGATGATGATGATGATGATGACGACGACGACGACGACGACGACGACGACGACGACGACGACGGTGATGATCTAACACCAACAATAACAACAACAACAAAAACAATAACAATAATAATAAATAGTAGGCCTGATAATTAAACTAATGATAACAACAACAAAGGACAAC